>UPTC01000527.1:0-34973 GCA_900537255.1 Acanthocheilonema viteae
GGAACAATATGGTATTGGCCATGATGGGTCGATAATTGGGGAAGCTGAAGCACCACGATTTTTATTTTTTGTTTCCAAAGTATCTTCGAGCTATCTACGACTTTTGAATATTTCTACTCCGTATGTTACATCTTTTCATTGTAAACAATTTCCTGATTATTTAATTTTGTTCATTCTAAACCAAGCAAGTTCAATGCTTATTTCAATTCGTTTAATTGTTTGACTTGTTAATTACTAAGTTTTTGTATGGTATATGATACAATACTTTATAAGTTTATGATTATTTCGATCCGTACTTTGGTTAAGATATTTTAATTGTTTTAGCGATATCCAATTTCTTCCTTCCTTTTTTTAATTGTTGTAGAATGGCCCCCCTCAAAGAAGTGAAAATAAGGATTACTTTAATTTTTGCTAAGGGATCTTAATTCAATTTTGACTATTTTTTTAAACGTATGATATTTTAGATTTAAATGTAAAATCGAGAACAATTTATTCATCCATACCTAGCAATATAGATTCATTTATCAAAATAACACTCAAAACTTTTCCATTTCTGAATTTAAAAGATAATTAATGTTTGCAGGTCATTGGTGATGACATTTGTAATGGTATATTTGCTTAGCTTTAAGCTACGCGATATATTGATGACAAAGCCATTCGAATTAACATTCCGTGAATTAGGCGATCCAAACCGTTTGATACGACTTTGCACAAGTATAAGTATAGGTAAGTTCAATTTCAGTGTTTATTGTGAAATTTTATAATGTTAATGTCAAAAAAAATTGAAAAAGTGACAAACGATTCATTACATAGGAATTCAAATTTTGTCCGTTTCAACTAGAGATCAATGATGCGATTCGAAGAATGTAAAAAAAGAAAAGGAAAACATTTGGAAATTGTTTGCTTTGCAGCTCGTGAAGCGAAATTATACGATTTGGAGCATGATCTATATGGGAAATTGATTTATATTTTGCGATCTTCGGAAGCATTGATTCGTTATACGCAATATAAAATGAAAAATATTATTTAAATACTGGGAATTCAAAATTTAATCTAATTTTTAATTATTAAAGTTGAGGTTAACTTCGAATTATCACTCAGTCTTCACCTGTTAATTATTGATAAAATTAGAAAATGTGTCAGTGATATCAGGAAGCAATATAACGTCTCAGAATAACAAATTATTTATCAGTTAAATTTGTAAAATTGTTATCTTTTGTTGATCGAAATGCTTATATTGCTATTTTTTCTGTATAAATATAGGTCAGTTCAATTTCAGTGCTTATTGTGAAATTTTGAATATCATATTCATCTTCTACTAGGGATCTTTGCTTTGACAAACTTGAAAATTTTGTTAATAAAGTTAAAAAACACTTTCGAAAGTTTTGACAAAAATTTTGACTCAAAATCAATTTCTTGATTTGAAATCGATTAGTTGGAAGCAGCAGAAAAGAAAAAACTGAGAAATTTGCTGATATTAATCCAAAGCATGCTTGCAGATTTTTCATTTCAAATGAACATAAAGTTGAAATCAGTGCTTGAATATTATTTTTATAAATACTTTTAATCTATTTTGTTTCTGTATTTCTCCATGCAGCTCACTCAGCCCCATTTGGATAGTATATCGTTGATATACTAATATATCGTGGCTGGATGAATGAATTTTCTGACAGTTAGGTAGAGCAGAGTTTCTCATTCATATTTCCATGAGTCTTTAGATCTGTTAGCTGTAGATCTGTTAGCCGTTCGTTTTTTGGCTACTAAGTTCCTAATGTTTGTCGTGCAAAATTTGATACTTCATCATATCCATTTCTAGAAAGTTTCCATTATTCATATTATGATATTTTTCCTGTCGTTATGAGTGAATCTCTTTTAGGCTGAATATTTATTACTTTGAATACTTGGGAGTGGTGCAATTGATTTTCAAACACATTTTATTAGAAGGCGAATCTTTAATTCCAACTACTCTGTGCTCTTTCGACAACAATATTTTTAATTGTCATTTCAATTTTTGAAAATTTAACTCACTTCTAAATTCGAATTTGCAATCTCCCTTTTGATTTCTGCATGTGAAATTTTATTATCGACGAATAAATTAACAAAATCGGCATTGATGAGGTCATGATGTCAGCTAGATAAGTTCCAGCCAAGTTGGTTTCCATATTCGAGCAACAATAGATATCAATAGATTATCAATAAATATCCATTGCTGATATCATGGATATTAATTAAAAGATTATCAAATCTATGCTTTATGTATTCTTTCCTTTTTTTTCTATTAGGCTAAATGAAAAGTTTCTCATTTCAATAATATTTTGCTTCTTCCATAAAATACGTTTTTGCATTTTTCAGAAAGTAATATGACTTAAAATCGTAAACAAAAACTATTCACTATTATTATTTTTTTGATGAGTGATATGAACTATCTATTTTATTACTGTTTCAATTTCAGAAATCTTAAAAGTTTTGAAATTTTGAGAGGATTCATGTCTTTTATAATTCTCACATTTACAGTGTGCAAAATATTTTTGTTAACTTGTTATTTGTATTCACGCAGTAGACAGTTTCATAATAATTCACGAAAATCTGTTTGAAATGTTTGCTAAATTTGACTAATTATTCAATTTCATCTGCAATATATGCCTTAATTAATTGAGACTCTTTGAACAAAATTTTTGCTGGAATTTATAAAAATTTTTGCCGAACATGAAAAACAATAGTTCTGAAGTTCGAGTAATAGATAACATGCAAAACGTAAATTGAGAGTGGAGCCTGTTCAATTAGCAAATTAAATATCAAAACTTCTCTTACAAAAAGAAGAGTCGCAATTTGATTAAATTTCAAAAGCTTCCTTATAAGAAACAATTTTTCATGTTATTGCTGATTTCGTTTCTTTCTTCACATTATCTTTAATTCAATAATTTCAGAATTAATGATGCACACTTCTCCAGAGGCATCTCCAGAAAATTCTCCTTGTTACAACTGTCAAATTACTCAATTCAAAATCGAAATTCTCAATGCCAAAGTTAGTCTTCAATTTTTTCCTGTATTTGATATTCCACTTTTTCTTACTTCTTGCCATTTCACCATCTATCTTTTAAAAAATTTTCGCATTTACTGAACAGAAATATTAACAGTAAAATTCTTGTACGAAATTAATACCATACGACGTTTATATTTGGTTCAATTTAAATGATTTTTGATGAACAGTTAAAAATTCTTACTTCAGCTCGATGAGCTGAAAGCGAAATGTGAAGCATCCACTGATGGGCATACTTCTAACCTTTCTAAAATGCTGGTTTGTGAATATTTTATTTATTTCTCAATTTCTAAAGAAACTGAATTTAGTATACTGTAGATGACTAGTCATTATGCATTTCGAGGTGTGAGAAGAACAGAAGACTATTGATTGCTAATTAAACTTTATCTTGAAAAGCAATTAATGCTATCTGGAGTGAAGAAAAAGATGACCAAGCATAAAAATCAAAGTTATATTTTGTGATAGTTGAATATCAATATCACGAATAACTTTATTATCTCTAATGTGAGTAATATGAATGCTTAGCAGTACACTGCAGGTTATTCAGTATTAATTATAATTTAATACAAGCAAGTGAAACACAAGTAAGTCCATTATTTAACGACAGTTTATTCCATAAATAGTTCAAAATTAAACTTTAAACAGCAATTAATTCTCTTTCTTAATCACTGAGACATTATAAAATTATTCTTCTAAGCATATTGTAACTATTACTAACGATCGGAAATTTCATTTCAGCGCCGAAATGCGATGGTAACTGCGAAAGGTATGATTGATTGGAAGGTTCAATGTGTAAGTTATTTGCTAGAAAATATTTTCTAGTCAGTCAAAGCTACTGTAGTAGTTATTAAATTTGACTGAGTATTAATTATGTCAACTTTAATCAATCATCCGTTGATTGAATTTTATCGGTGTTTTGTGAGATAGTTTATACTTTGAGAATCATAAGTTAAAAATTTTCTTTTCCTTAACAATAAATGAATTACTAAGTAACATTACGACATGAAAGAGACATTAACAATCAATTATCTCTTTCTCAAACCAACAATGCCATATAATTCAAATATCCTTTTCCGGAATTTACTGGAAGAAACAGAGCATTTTAGTGTTATTCCTCCAATTTAATCGCTAAACAAGCGGCAATTTTAATGAGTGAATTAATGTTTCTCCCTATCTATTTTTAAGAAACATCTCGAGAAAAAAATCAAACAACTGCAGGAAGATGCGATCAGTGAGGGAAATGCTTTGTTATCAGAAATTGAAGAAAATCAAAATGAGAAAGATGAATTGAAGAAACAAGTAACATTTAATATTTTGCATAGTTTTGACATATTTTGCATGGTTTTTTTTCTTTCACTTGTAATAATACAAACAATACATTGTGTTTTGTGCGATTTTTAATTCTCACAAACATAAACTATTAGCTTCGGCTTGAATTCAAAGCTTCAGTTACATAACGTTGAACTCAAAATCGCCGCTCAGAACGAGAAGTTGCTGAAAATTTTCAACGAAGGTGTAAAATTAGAGGAAATGAAGCAGGTGGAATTTTCAAGTTAACATATACGGAGATCAAAAAATGTTTTTTGGTCCTACGAAAAACTCAAAATTTGATTTGATATAGGAATTTTAAATTGGCAAAGTTGAAATATGAAAAAGAATATTGTTACATCTATTGGAAAAAAAATTCCTTTCATATCGTTGTTATTGTAAATACTTTTTCATCAACTATCATGTTACTCTATTTCATTTATTCATAATGCTATTTATAAAAGAATATGGAGAAAAGATTGAGGCAAAGACTCGAAAAGCAAAAGATAGAGGTGGAAAATGCCTTGAGAGAGAAACTTATGGAGATGGAACGACAATATGAATTGAACACTTCTGAAATTGTTCGTTATAAAGCTATGCTCAAAAAATCTCATGAAGAAAATACCGAACTTTGTTATCGTTGGCAAAGAGCTGCTAAATTACTCGAAGGTATAAAATTTGCTACGACGGAGTCGGAAAATTTCCAACAGCGCTTGGAAGAAAAGTTAGGTGTTCTTGTCAAGAAATTCAGAAATGAAGCGAATAATTCCAAAACAAAAATGATGACATATGTGGTGGATAATTTTGAAGCTGCGATGAAAGTTATCCTAAGTGACGAGCCTAATCTTCATTACTTTATGCAATCAAACAAAGATTTAACTATGGTAGGAAATAACGAATTAAACAAATGGGTGAGCAACTTTTGTTTTATCTTCTGCAGTGAGATATGGATTGTTAAAATATTTCATTGGATTTAAATTAGAATAAAGCATAAAGCAAATTATGGCGATAGTTGCCAAGAAAATTACATTTTATACTGCTTTGCTAAGGACTAAGGAAAATGAGTGCTTATTATTCGGTTGTAGATTTATCAGATATTTAATAAGTAATGTTGGTTTTTGAAGAGACTGTTAAAAATGAGAGTTCATCTGATATTACCTTAATCTCATTTAGCGTTTAGTTCGGATCGCTTATTGCAAATTTGATTAGATTAGAATCAAAAAAAGTTATTAAATATTATACCATGAAAATTTTTCAGTCACAAATAACAACTGAAAACAGCAGTGAGAAAAGGAAGAAATCCGTTAAGGAAGAGCAGAAAGTTTTGTCGGTAGGTGTTTGCATGTAGAACTGTCGATAGTCTAATAATGAATATGATGGTTTAAATGATTTAATTTCAATTGAAAAAACAACTAATTTTATTAGCTATGATAGTTGTTAATATTCATAAACTCGCCAATATTTCTACAAAAAAAAAGAAAATTTTTAATCTCTTTTCCATCCAGTTTACTAGATCGATTTGTAATCGTAATCTGAAATTTTCCTGAATAGAAACCTGACTAAAATTCCCAAAATGATAATATCAAATAGTGGAATAATTTCAGGATTTTAAAAAATTTATTTCGAACATTGATTCTTTATTGAAGACATTTTATCAGAAACAAGAAACCGAGCTTGCTAACAGCACTTCGCAAATTATTGGTCGCGTAGAAAAGATAAAACAGACAATAGTTACGTTAATGAAACCTAATTCTAACCGTTGCAATAGTGTTACCATATCAATTTTGCATATCTGATCCCAGTCTAAAAATTATCATAAATTGCATTTTTACAGCAATAAAATATTTGCAAGACAATCAAAATTGAATAGGAAATTAATATATTGGTCCTAGGATTTCGATATTTAAATTCTTCACGATTTGTTCAAAAAGCGTACTTTTTTGCAACAAACTGAAAACGAAAATTTGCAGAAACGTGCGGGTGACTTAAATGATATTCTTGATGTGAACAAATTTATAAGCAGAGTTCCCCAAAATATACTAGAAGAAGTGAAAGATATGAGTGATAAATTCAAAATACTAAATAAAAGAATGAATGAAATGAGTCTGGAAATCGGATTGAGAAATGATGAGGAAGAGAAATGGAGAGAACTGATTGCAGAAGAAAACAAAGTGATGGAGGCTTGTCGGAAGATTGATCACGAACAACAGGTATATTTATTGATGACTGCAACTACAGTAAACTGATTGATTTGATTCTTTTTTTTAGTTTGATTTTATGAAATTGAAACTCACGAAACTTGATATTCTTCAGTTTCCGAAAAATATTAATTCGGGATTTTTCAAGAACTCGAAAAACAATTTTTTAAGTTACGAAAATGCACGTTTTAGGAACTTGAATTTATACTGAACAGAGCAGAGCTAAAATATGACCAGTTATATAGACAGATCTATCTTGGCAGTAATACAGTACTGGAAGGCTCATCTAGGGAAAATATCCGAGAGTTCATTGAAGACTAAGAAATAAACCCGCTTTCATTATATTGGTCATGCTCTCAAAATGAATTGTACTTGTATCGGATTGTTCAGTTTATGCATTGTTCTACAAATTTCAGTTTTTTTTTCAAATTTCATCAATAAACTTAATGAGACATTTTTCTCTTCAAATTAAAATTATATTTGAAGCGGAAAGATTAGCGACTGATTGTACAATAACTCTGAAAATAAATCGGATCAGAATGGGACACCGGAACGGTGTGGTTGTTTTCCATGTAATCATTTCTCCTTACCTGTTCTGCATCTAATTTCTGCTACAAAGTCCAATTTTAATGCTTCATAAAATACTCTTGTAATGTTACATTACAATATATGAATTAACGTTCCATCTTCCTTACTCTTCTGTACTCATTAATTGCATTTACAGTATGTACATCAAAACAATATTTGTTCATGGTGGTGTTCCTTTCAATGTTAGCTTATATTTCCAGAGTTTTTTATCCTATATTTGTTAATACTCGTCACATATTACATATTATACTTTTTTTTCCTTACTTACTAACCAACATATTGACTGTCAAAAAACTTTTAACTGATAGAGATGCTGAATACTGTTCGTTCAATGATTCAGTTCGAAGTGATCATTTTACTGCGCCTGGTGACAAAGTAACAGAAATTTATCGCTCAGTTCACAGCATCAGTTTTTTAAAGTGGAAGGATGCTCTCTGTTTTCCATACTTTAAGCCAATCGTCTTTTTCACTACATATGTTTGATGATGAAGCTGTATTATATGGGACATAAAACTTTTATGCATACTTCCAATCCGTTTCAATATGAAGATATTATTTGATCCACTCACATTTCTTCATTCGTCTTTAAGAACCTGTAGGTAATATATTCAAACATTCGTTGGAATATTTCGTCCTGTAAATGATGATTACTATTAGATGACTTCTCAATAGTCATCGGATATAAAAGAATTCTTTTTTCTAGGGGAGATCAGGAATCTTCTTATAGTCCTTTTTCTCACAGCTTTAATCCGTCTTCGTCACCAACTTATTTAAAAAATGTTCTTATCAAATGAAAATTTTTAAATTGATGCTGTTATTAATGAATTTTAGTTGCATTTTACAGGTTTCAACCTTCTAGAGCATCTTTTGTCGTATGGGAAGCGCTGTTGCAATTTTCATCGAGATTCCCAATCAAACCCTGCAACTTTTCTTCCAGTTTTTCGCGCCTTTCACGTTCTTCATCAAGCATCCTAACAAAAAATGAAGTTTTAATAAGGACTAAAATTAATATCCAACTCAAGACTTCAACTTTTTATTATACTGCGACATTGATTTATCTCTCAATTAGATAAATTGTTAATTGTCAAGAGGAGATAAATTCCTAATATAAAAAGTACAATCTTTTCAATAAACGTCAATTTTGATGTTATGTAACTCTATCCGTTTATCAATTGTCACATTCATTTCTTCATCTCTCTAAATTCTGTCGTTCTAACGCAACATCTTTAAGGCATATATACCTAGCAGCTATCGTTCTAACGATTTCCTCGTCGCGAAGGGCCCTTCTTTGATCATCTAACAATTGCATCAACCTTTCATTTTCACACTCCAGTGCCAATCTCCAGGACAAATTCTTGTCTCGTAGCACACGACACTCTGTGCTACGCGAACATTCTCGGTCATAATTCTGTAAATCCTCCCTCGATCTTTGCTCTATAGCCAAATCCATCACTATAATTTCACTTGTGATAAAAACTGATTCAATACCGACCCTTTATAAAATTTTAATTCAGTTCGAACAACAACATGGTCTCGCTTCCGCAGAAGAGAGTCCATATAGTGCTAGATGAATTAAAGAGTTATTACCGAATATCCAGTGTTTCCGTCGCAGCTCATCAAAGTGACCAAATTCGTATTTCTGTTTCGATTCTGCGATAACTAACCATGTAAATCGCTCCTCATCGAATGTGCCTATCTAATGGATATTATTATGAGCTTATTAGCTATAGAATTTTAAAGTTCTTGCATCGTCTCTTGCTTTTAAAATTAAGCATCTCATGATGTCGGTCAAAATACTAAAAAAAAACCTCAACTTACAATGTGGATAAAGTATCTTTTCGTCTCATTTTCTAATTAGTTATCAATGATGAGACTCTTTAGTTCCATGAAGAGACCATCAGTTATTTTTGAGAATGAAAAAAAAAGTCTTCACAACACCGTAGTATGGCTTACTCTGAGCTTTTCTTTCCCCATACTTTTTTTATTTCTGTGATAACAATGGTTACATAATATCAATCATGCGGAACTACATGTTCTGAGAATTTCTAATTGATAACGAATCGCTCTGTTAGCACAAATGATCAAACAAACAGAATAATGATCGTATAATTTTGCTCGTTAATAAGAAAAAACCAACTTGAACAGATGATGTCTGATCGACAACAATTGTTCTCCTGTTTCTAACAATTGTCGACTTATGCAAAGGCCACAATTGTATCGCACCAGGTGTTATGGTACACCAATAAGCTCGCCATTTGGAATTATTGCTTCCTATCAGGCAATGCTTCTTTTTATCTCTTTTGTTGCAGTGCAGTAGAAAGCCCTGGGATTGAAAATGGAATAGCTACAACTATCAAAAAAAAATAATACTTTACTATCTGGTATACCAATGGCAGACATTATATCATCCTAAATTTAGTTTCGTTTTCTGGAAAATGTGTCAATAATATTTATCACCTTGTTCAATAAACTTTATATATAGCCTTGAGCTTAGATTTTGGATATGCAAAAGGAAAAAGGTAACACCGTGATTATAGTATCTGACGCATAAAAGACTTGTAAATCATATTTGAATTTTCATATAATCTTAGTTTACAATCATCAACTTGCTTTTCGTCTGGAGTGTAGTACATTTCACAATCTATGCGCTACGAACTATATACAGCATTACTGATAAGTAAATGTACCTTTTGTACTACTCGTTATCTTTTTCATTTTGCTTATTTGTCGTGTTTAATCAAATTTGCAGAACTTCAAAACCAAGTGAAAAAGTGTTAAATTACTAACGAAGAAGCACAGATCACATTAATAAACCAAGTCAATGGGAAACTAACGCTCACACTACGTGATTAGCAATTAGCATAGTACGCTGTTCGCAGATTGGATCCGAGAACTGTAAAGTGTCAGCCAGATAAAGCCCAAATTCAATATTTCCAAATTTATTTATTTCTCAGAATAACTTTAGAAAAACTCCACAAACGGCAGACCTTACAAATAATGTGTTGTACATATCGCTCAAAAACCCGATCTACCAATGGTTCGAATTGTTTTCGATCCGGGAATAGTAAATCACACATCCGTAACAAATCATGGAAGGTTATGATGTCGGACTGTATCAAAGTTGATACACCGTTCTGCTCAGTTCCACGATTTAACCTGGAACGATTACAAATTTGATCGCTCTTTCATTATCTCCTCGAAAATTGAATAAATGAGATACAACTTCTTTTTTCTGCTATTTAACATTCCCGATTCAATAATTCGCCCTGATTATTCTGGAGATTATTTTCAATCTATTTTTTTAACCATTTCTTGTGCGTCTTCGGATAACTATTTTAAAAATTGCCTATTTGCGCCCGAAAATGATCACCTGAATAACTGTCCGATGATAAAGTGTGCTTGATGTGGACTTATATGGCGTTGATTATCACTAAATACAGTAAATATTCGATGAAGACGTTGCAGCAATGGATCTTCAGTGAATATATCCACATTTTTCACTGGTGAGGCTGATGATTCTTGAGCCATTCGAGTTAACTAAATTTATCTCATCATAATTTAGCAGGATTCGCAAGCGTATATATTGGAGTTGGGATAGTTTAAACACCTAAAAAAATTTCTAAAGCTTGAATTTTAGTAAGGCCGAAAAAGAAAAATTATGCTATAGCATGAATGAATCCAATTCAAATAAAATTATTTCAGATCACTTTTTCCGAATGATAAGAAAAGTAAAGACAAATAGACTAACTTATGTTAACATAATTTTTATGAAAGTTTAAAAGGAAATCAATTTAGGGAGCATGATCATCGCCAAATATAAAATTACTATCCGATCGAATTAAGAAAAAATAATTGAGATATCTTTTTAACTGCAAATAACAAAACCTGCCTGCATAAAAAATATTTTCAAAAACGCGTCTAACAGGGTAGCATTAATTAAACTTGAAAACATGTAAATCTATTCCAAAATTAATGCCTCGGAAAAGTATTAAAACGACTACTGCGTGTGAAATATATCAGATGATAATATAATATATCACATGATAACACATGATAATATAATTTCCTTACTAGATCATTGAGCTTATAATGCAGAGATAGCTTGTAAATAGCTTCAATCTAATGAATAGTGGACTCCGCTAATGGATATGCATAACGATTAATTGAGAGCACTTCGTTAGTTACAGTTCAATGTCAACCCTACATTCTCCTTTACCACAAGATAGTAAGACTTATATACCAGAACATGTATGAAAAATAAATTAATATGAAAATACATCTAGAAATTGCAAATAATAAAATCATATATAGATAATAGAATACGAAAAATAGGAGATCAAAACAGGAGCGCAAATGGGATATATTGTATAAGGCGATTTCAAACAATTATTCGTTCAGTAGGCTGGATAAACAATGATCATAAATGAAAAATGGAAACTATTTTTCAACAAAATTACACAATCAGCTTCCACCGAAAACAAGAATAATTCATATTGAAGAGAAATAAAATTGATAACTGATTATACTTCAATATAAATAAAAAACTTATTTTGGAAGATTTTAAATTTTATAAATTCCTTAAAAAATGCTGATGAAAATAGAAAATATTGCTACACTCATATAATTTATCACTATAGCTTCTTTCAAAGTTAAATGCACGCATATTAAACATTATCATAAAGCGTACCTTTTTACACTATTAGTTTAGAAATGAAAATTAATCGCTTTCCTCAAACACGATCATTATAACACCGAATAATTTCCCCCATATAAAATAAATACCAAAAAATATGTCGCATATCACAGCACACAGGTAGAATTACCTAAACATACACACACATGCATACAGACATATATAGCCACGTATAAACTAGATAATAGAATTAAAAATGAAATAGAAGAATCTAAATATCTAAAAAATAGCATGTTTTCTTGCAACCATGTAGGCAAGCGTCGGCGATGAAGCTGAGGGGTGGATGGATATATTATATGGCGCTAATCTGTGTGTGTGTGTGTGTGCATGTGTGGCCGTATGCGGGAGTGTATGTGGGATATCTATCGAAAAGTGGAATGAGAAGCGCCGGTAACAGCTGATCCTTCCTTCGTCCACAGAGATGCCAACTGAATGATTTTTTTTCCCACCAACAACTTCAAATATTTCCATCGTAAAGATGTATGGTGTGAAGAGAGAATTATTCGAAATGAAACAATGATGCATACAGCAATGACTTACGTGTTTATTTACTTTAGACGCACGTGTTTCTCTCCATATACACAATTCATCTAATTATCCGTTCGTTGCGTAACTAAAGAGGCGGCAACATTGTGATGCAATTACTCTCTTATTTCATTTTTCAGTGACAAGAGGAAATTTCAAATACCAACTGTTAGCATTCTTTCCTGACCTGTAATCCCCGAGAATATCGACCATCTGCTATGAAAGAAATGGAGAGTTCGATGACTAAGTATGACAAAAAGAGTTCGCCACCACCTGGTAACGAAACAGTTCATACCGTATACTTTGGTTAATAATTGGAGGCAAAAACGAGCTAACCGGTTTTACCCCTCCCAGCTTTCATGTAGCAAAGATTAATATGTTCGATCACGTGCCATATGAAAATCTTTGAACTGGCAGAAAATGAGACGACGAGGGAGGAGCGATGTCAGCAGCTCTTTTTCCCATTATTCTATCCTTTTTTTCCTTATCAGATCGTTAACCACCACTCAAACACAATCTTTGATCTTTTGTCGAATTTAGGCTTATAGAGAAGTGAACTGACACCCATTTATATCGATTCCATTTAAATCTGCCCCACATTCATAGTATTTCCGCCTTTTCCATTTACTTTCTTATCATTTCTACATTTGTCACACAATTCTGCCTATACTATGTTATCAGGAAGTCCGTCTTTTTTCTTCCTATCCTAGAATTAGATTGATATGATGTTAACCAATCCTATGTTACTTTTGTAGTCTTTCGTTTTTTCATGATGTATTCAATACAAGCAATAAAACCACTGAACATAAATGCACAAATGCTCAGTAACTATTGAACATGATGCACTCATCTGCTTACCTTTCCTAATGTCTGTGTTGTAGATTTGATTTCATTTTAGACTATTTACCATTTATTTTGACACAGTGAATAATATGGAGAAAATGGATGGATATTAAATGCATATTTCAGCTATACAAAATGGTTTGTGAATGTACATTAATATCGCTTGGATGGGTTCTCTTATTGTATTTGCTTTGTCGTTTGGCCACAGTTCTTTATAATCTCATTTATCCGTTCTTTCTTGCAACTCCAATCAATGTACATAAAGCTGCTGGTGCTAAATGGGCAGGTAAGGGATATTTGCTTCTATTGATTTCTTCCAATGGCTAAAAATGAAATTTAAATACCGCCATAAGAAATAGTACATCATTTTAACAGTGCACAAAAAATCGCTGTAAATTTGAGAGTTTGGGAATGTAGTTAACATTTATAATAAAAGTGCTCATTTTACTGTTCTCAGTTATTACCGGCAGTACTGATGGAATAGGAAAAGCTTATGCTTTCGAATTGGCAAAACGTGGTTTCTCTACTATTTTGATATCGCGTAGTCAAAGCAAGCTGAATGCAGTAATGGAAGAACTTAAAAAAGAATGTGGAGTCGAGGTTTTTGTATCTTCTATTCCTTTTCTTCTTAACTTGTTTGTGTTGTTTGTTAATTCTTCCATTTTAGTTTTGTTGGCACGAAAGTTATCAAAAAGATTTGTTGCTTTAATCAGTTTTCCGTTACAAACGAATGTTTATTCATTTTTTGAGCACTGAATTTCTATTTTGTTTGTGAATGAGGGTAATGAAATTTAATTATAACCTTTTATACTATCTCGTCGAAACCCATTCAAAATTCAACAATTAGATAGAAAAAATCGGGAACCACATTATTAGTTTACATTACTAGTTATTTCAAACAAAGCGATTGAGAAATGAACATTTATTGATATTACTCTTACTTACTGTTTGGACGAAAATAAGTATTCACACTTATTAAAAAAGATGAGACTTAGAATTTCATTTATTTTTAAGTAAACATTAAACCATATTTATCATATTTATAGGTTAGAACTATTGCATTTGATTTCGCCAGTGGAAGTGTCGATGAATATGAAAAGACAGTACTGTCGATGCTGAGAGAGTTAGATATCGGCATATTGGGTAAGAGTTCCATATCAGCGTAATGCATTTATTGTTTGGTGAACAATGACAAAATGTGTAGCGCGAAATTTTGATATTTTGTTTTCTGAGATTCAAGTTTGAGGTAGTTCCTCTGTAGTAGAGCATTTCTCGCAGGAGTCATTTTGAAAATGTAGAGCTTGCAAAAGTGAAACAAGTTAACAAGTCATCACTGGTAGCAGATCTAGAAGCGCGTTCCTGAAACGTGATAGTAAGAAATGACAAATCAGAATTGTAATTACAAATTAGATTAGAATCACCTTCTTGTTAATAACTCTTTTGTACATGAATATTGTATATATCTTTTAAAATTGTATTTATTCTACGCAGTAAATTATTTACAGTCAACAACGTTGGTGTAAGCTTCAGTTACCCGGAAGTTATCCATAAGGCAGAAGGTGGCCTCCAAAGACTTGCAGATGTTGATATTGTCAATACTCTTCCTGTAACTCTGGTAAGTTTAAACAAACTTGTTAATTATTCATTTGGATTTTCAGGTTCTCTTTTTGGAAAAGAATGGATAATAAATAGTATATCTACTCGTCTGAAAACCACATTTATTTCTTCAGAATTTTTCCACTGATTTTACATAACTTTTTGGACTTTTTTACTTGAAGCACGAATTTTAATCGAAAAAATTTGAAACAGTTGTTTTATAAAATAAATCATCTTATTATATTTAAAAATGTTTCATGTCATGCTGAGATTCAATTCGAAGTTCTAAAGATTTATTTTCTACATAGTGCACTGAAATTTGCCAACTAGTTATCATCTCATGTTTTGCAGTTGTCTGCTGCAATATTACCTCAAATGGTTCAGCGTAATAATGGCATCATTATCAACATATCTTCTGCTACTGCATATAGTCCACTTACTTTACTCAGTGTATATTCAGCATCAAAGGTATTAATTTTATTAAAAATTTACTTAAAATATTATTTAATTCAATTCATTACTTCCTGAATGTGAGTAAACCCTCATATAGTGTCAGGTTATTTTTTATCATACAAAATATCTGTTGTATTCCAGAAATATGTCAGTTGGTTTTCAAATATTTTGCAAAAGGAATACGCACAAACGAATATAATCATCCAAACCGTATGCCCCATGCTTGTTACTACTAAAATGTCCAAGGTTATATTTCTGGGTATTACTTTCACAAAATGACTCACACAGTTGTAATAATTGGTTGAACTCTTTATCTTATTCAGGATATTTTGCAAATTTTCAAGTATGTAACAAGCTAAATCTTTCATGCTGCAAAGCTTCTAATAATTAATCACAAACCTGTTGTTATCGTTCGATTTGAAAGAGAGTGCTTACAGGTTTCGCGTGCATCATTCTTTTTTGTAACAGCTGAAGATTTCGCGAAAAGTGCAATTCAGACGATTGGAATCATGAATGAAACAACCGGTTGTTTTCCCCATCAGTTGCAAGTCTGTTTGTTACTGTTTTAAATTGCAGCTTCGTTTTTTGTGATATGATAATTGATTTTTAACATTTACTTTTTAAAACTTCATCCTCAAGGTTGAAATCATAATTTCAGGTTGAAATTATAAAAAGCTTGCCAGAATGGATCGTTGTGCCGTACTTGAGTAGGAAAAGTAAACTTGTTCGCAAGAAAGCACTTGCAAAAAAGGTACGCGAGATGAAGGCTACTTCATGATTACCACTTTTATTTTTTATTTCGACAGCATTTTGTCTCTTTTGCCATTCTATTGGATTATTTTTTATTCACAAATTTGCCTCCTGTCGAGCGCAGTTATCTATAGCTTTCCATCCAGATTACGGGATGTATGTTCTAAGTACCTACACATGTATACTTTCGCAAACCTTTCCAATTACTTCCAAAATATGTTGAAAAAGAATGTGAAAGTCAAAAGGGTCAAAGATATAAATGGAGACGGCATCTGGTGACTCAAACAATTTATCTTTTCACTGGCACTGTTACTGACTTACAGCTTAAATTTGCATCCTTATTCTGATTCTGTTCAGTTTATTTCTTTAATCTTTGTTAATTTGGAAAAATCCTATTGTTGCTTAAAACGTTTCCATTTTCAAAAGTTATAGCAGATTGCTGTTGGAGCAATACTAATTCCCTCTCTAAGCATATGAAACTAACGAAACAGTACGTAAACTCTTCGTCAAATACTTATTTGGTAAGTAGAAGATAGTTAACAGATGACAGATTGAAGCCGCTGATAAAAAAACTGTCGAGGTCTGGAGTTCCAAAAGTTTGGATTTTCGTTTACAAAAATGATAATTAATAAAATCCTGTGGTTCATTCGTTCTGGAGGCATCCTTTTGTCTGTCTTTATCCTTTGGAAAAGAAGAACGTAGGCTTACGATTCCATTCAAACAGAAACCTAATAGAGTCTTGACAATCGAAATAGAGATCTCGTACCAAGCCAAGAAAAACATAAGAGCATGCTCCGATGCTGTCCAATTGCTGGCTTTTCTTTACCATAATCTGGTTGGATTTGATAACTATGAACTTTGGATACCTAATTTTAAATCTATAAATCTTACAGCGAATGCCGCAGCCTCTGTCTATAATAATACTAAAATGTAGTTCGCATATCAGGAAGGTAATAAACCAATCTATAATATATTTCTTTCCAACGAAAAACACGATGTGTAATTTACTGTTTCCATTTCACTTGCATTCTACAACATTTTTTCAAAAGCGAAACATCCCTTCTTACGGAACAGTTAGATAAGATACAAAATTGAAGTCACAGAATTGAGTATAAAAATCTGCGTCCTCCACAGTGCAACTCTGTATATGTAAAAACATGCGCAGTAGAACGGCAAATTAATCGAGGTCCATGTGGTCGTCAGATTTATTCTCCGCTTCGCGAACAGCCTTTTCATTGGTTTCTTCATCTTCAACATCTGATTCCATGCCTACAGAATTAACTGACATTGCTATGATTAATATCTTGCACAATTACAAATCTCATTGCAGTTTTAAATTGTCGGTCAAAAGATTTCAGAATTTTGAATCACAGTATGCACTTTGAACTAAAATTTGTAATAACTTCTAGCCAATGTACTCAACAGCTTACCAGGATGGGATAAAGTCTCGATTTTCGCTGCAGCTTTTTCCTTACCACTCTCGCTCGCCGTAAACTGTGTCGCCCATGCAATCATGTCTGCAATTTTTAGTGATGAGATAAAGAACCTTCAAGAAGAAGCAATGCTACAGCCTTTTCTTAAATATTCCAAAATCAGTTTGCTCGATTTTTTTATGATCCAGAAGTATGGGAATGAAATTTACCTCCACTTCCGGCAGCTGTAGCTGTATTTCCATCAATGCCGAACTGTCGCAATACTGGTGCAAGCTGTCCACTCTGCAACGCATGACCGAAAATATCAGCTGCTTGTCGAAATTGCGGTGTACGAAGTGTTTGTTCCAGTTCTTCTTGCTTATTGTAGATGGGCTCCTTGATATAAAGAAAATTAAAATTATAGATGCAATATTTTCATAGTGGAATATCTGGCGTGACTAATTATAATTCTAGTGAGTCCTATATAAATCTATGGAATATTTAGTTAATGACAGAAGTTCTCCTTCCAAAATTCAACTGGCTAGTTTAAAATCTGAAGCTGAATTAGCTTTCCTAATTACCATTAGTAATGTTCACATTGCTGTTTTATTCATCTGCTGAAGATCAATAATTTTGAAACATTTTAATTTGGATTGAAATAAAGTTCGGGACCATTGTTTGCTATTTTTCAGAAGCGTAACAGGAATCTCTATGTTAGGAATTTATGACCGCAAAGTAAAATTTGAATCCCTCCAATAAAACTAACACTTCAACTATACTGTTTATACATAAATTTTATATAATAATAATTTTCGACGCATCGTTTTAGTTGGTTAACTTCACTAAAAAAAGCGCCTTCATTACATATTTGCTAGTAGGCTACTAGTATTGATTTGTATCTGCAATTATCGTTCGCTGCTACTGCAAGCAACAAATAGAGGCACGAAGTTCTCTTTTGAAAGTTGTACCTCCGACTTATTTTTCCACGCAACTTAGTTATTGTTGCACATTTGGATACTATATAAATAGTTCGGAAAAAAACATACTTGATTGGGCAAATGAGGAGTTAGTCGTTCAGTATATTTCACCAGAACATCGTTGATTTTGTCAGCACAGCAGAGCACATCAGTGAAATCAATTGGAACTAAAACGGATATAAATTTACGGATGAAAAAAGACGTATTACTTTCATTCTTTGAGCGAAAAAACAGTCGTTTCTAATGTTAAATAAAAAAGAGTGAGCAATTCTGAAAATTCTAACTTTGAAAAACGATGTTATACTACAACCTGCACTGACAAATAAATCATAACTTTACTCTTTTGACATATCATCAAATAAATATCTCTTATAGTATGCTCATTTCCTTTGTGATCCCCGACCAGAAAATTATTTTATTTACAATTAAAAAGCAGAACCCTGAATAATGTTGTTTTTTAGTGTAGCAGAACACTGGATAATGTTGCTTTTTTCATTCTCTCGTCAGAAATAAAATCCCAATATAAGGAAAATTTTGGGTTCGTTTACAAATCTTCTGAAAAAATGAAAGAGAGCACAGTATCTAGACTATTTCGGGACCTACTTTTTCTTCCGGATCCCTCAGGTGGCGTTATACTTGCAATAATTTCTTTCAACTGCGACAATTGCACTGTGTTATTTGACGAGCTGCTGGCAACAGCCCCATTCGCAGGTGTATTGGATGGTGTTGCTCCCTGTGTGGATGTTGCTTCGCTTTCTTCTGATGTTACTCTAAAAATTATTTCACCCACTATCAAAAATGTTAACATCTTAGATTTTAAAGCGAATTAATATTTCCATTTTTAAGGTACTGCCAATATTTTTTAAGGTAAAAACAGTGCTCTTTCTATGATAACATTAAAAAATGAAAGCAAATATATTTAAATTATCTTGAAGTCATTAATTTTGAGTTAATTATCTCGAAGTCATTAATTTTGAACGTTTACTTTCTTTTATAAAAAAAGCCAGAAGTCATATTGAATTATTTAAAACGAGGTTTCAAAACCTTGCGTTTTTCTTTTGTTTTTATTTGAAACTCGATAATCTTATTATTCTACCTCTTACCAGAGAAATAACAAAAAAACAAAGTAATTTTCCAAACTGCTTAAGGCGATGCTAATGCTAATGTTAATATAGGAAGAATAAACAGAAATGACGGGAGTAAATTATTTCCAGAATACTGCCTCTTCTAGATACAATTTGGAATTAAGGAAATTTACGCAAAAATCAGAAATCTAACGGATGAGGCGCATCGGTAACAAGTGGAAGTTGCGGCAAAAGATTGGTTGCTTCACTAGCTGATGTGCCGTTTGTATGATTCATAAGTGAAAGTAATTGCATCAGTTGACTTTGATCTAGATTTCCTAGTGCTCCAAGTTCACCATCCGCACCCGTACTGCCCAAAGCTGCTAAAGTGCCGAACGATGAAGCACTAGCACGGTCAGTTCCTCCGCGTGCTGCTGCTCGTGGAGCTGGAGGATTATTTAACGTTTCATTTACCTAGAACACAAAATCTCTTTACTCGATGTATTTCTGAACAAATTCAAATCGAATAATATAAAGAAAGAAAAAAAGCATCTCATAGCTGGCGACTTAGTAGCTCTAAACAATTATTTTTGTGTCGCGAACTATAACCAAAGCCAGCAGTTCCAAGTTACATGGTTGACGCTAATAACAATACCAATTCCGTGAGAATATATCGAAAATCATGGTGTTTTATGATGCCATGATGTAAAAGAGCAAAACACATCGCAGCGATATTATCGTTTAAATGCTGCACTTTTATCATTTACTAAAAAAAGACTGTCTATTATAAAAGATTAATTAACACATAAATAGAGAGAAACTAACTTTTTTGCAATTTTCATCATCCTTATCAGTTTTACCATCTTGCATCCAGAATAGACGTTTCTCATCCGTACTTTTAAATTTCAACATATAGACGCGACCATCCGTACATTCCTTTACTCGTAAAAATTCTGTGTCACCAGGAAAAATGATCAAATCCTTCAAAGAAATTTTTGGGATTTTGTTTGTCAAAATTTGTCAATAACAGTTGTTTTATTTGACTTACGAAAGTCTCCAAAAATACTCTGCAGTTTCTTTTCACAGTACTCTAAATTCTTTTGTGAACGGGAAGAATTCATCTTCTCTCTTCTTCATCTTATGCGGTTGCTCATTTCTATAAGACTGTGTGACAAATTATTCAACCAAAAATTGATATGTTAATGTACTATTAATTTCAATTGGAACTGTTAGCCATCGTACGCCAATTTTTGACCCCTAATGTATTTTAAAAACTGAAAGTACCTAAAAAATTTCAGTTGTTCACATCGACAATGAACCATTCATTTTCTTCATCATTATAAAATAAATAATAGTGGGAAACGCAGTAGAAAAACATAAGTACAGAACATGGACGAAAGATTCATTTTTTCTGGCTTTCTTTTTGTCCGCAAAAAAAATTATCACTAAATTTGGATGAAAAAAACTGCGAAATATAAAGCGAAAGAGAATAAATCGTAATAAGAGTTGTTATCATACTTTTGAAATTATCACTAACAGCTTAACTGCATCTTGAATATTTTGAATTTTAAATAAAAAGAATGTATTAAGGATATCACTAACATCCACAACCGCTCCAGTTTCACGATTTTTCCAGCAAAAATGCATGAGTTGATCACTAGATTGCTTGATGAAAACTAATCCTTTCGTTTTATCAGCCACAACCTTTCGTCTGTCCACCGTCGAGCCTGCTTGCAAATTTGATCGGCCGGCCTTAATCAATATTTACTTTCAGTATTTTAATCTAAACTATAAATTATAAACTGAACATGATATTCGCGAATTAAGTTGTTAGTATTTCACACCATTTTGCTTCAGCCAGCGAAATCAAAAATGATATTTATGGCTGGTTTAATGTTCTCAAAATGTATCGCTATATGCGTGCAAGTAAAACTCATACAGATATAAAAACAGAAATATGAAAAGTTACCTTGAACTCAACTAAATAACCATTATTTGCTTGATTAGATCGCGAGTTCGCAAACATAATACTCATACTGACAGAGATTTATGGAAATTTTTATCAAATGTTCTTGGATCTCTGAAAATTAAAATCTCAAATTCAGAAAAGCAATGAATTAAATTGCAAAACAGAAGCTTAGAAAATCTCTGCAAGCCATTCAATAGCTTATGATGTAAGCACTTCTTTCTTCGATGCTTGCAGAACTAACAGTAACTACACCAGTAATTCCTGCTTGATTTTACTTATAATTGTCCAACAAAAAGAGATTCAATTGATCTTCTGTTCTCCAATTTCTTGAAAGTCTTTGCATGCTACTAGCTTGTCCTAAACGGCTTAGCATAATCCTCTCCCTTCCCCTACCTAAAAAAAACCTGTAACATTAAGATCAACTCAACATAGCCTTCAATTTGATTTTAATCATGTTCTATTCTCTAATTATTGAGCAAAAGACCCTGCTGCTTAATCCCATTTATATTGCGAAAATCATTAAAACATGTTTTCCTTCGTCGACCAAATATTTTGAATCAATCTTGATGAAGTTTTGTGAACAGCAAGCTAGGAGACTTGAAAAAAGGAAAAATTATAAAACAACGATAGTTGAGTGAAGCAAATAACTGAGAGTTTCGAACCTTTGAAAAAATAAAAACAAGAAAAATAATAAGTCGATGCTTTTATTCAAATAAAACATGAGAAAATAAGAGTCTAGTAAAAACCGAATGCCATTTATATTGATTTATTTTTTCATATCATGAGAAATACAGATAAAAAAAATACAAATAAGCGGCACACATATCCATGTACATATCCATTATACAATGAATCGAAAAACATTTCACATCTTATCATTTTTCAGATAATTATCAATCTGAATGCAATTATGTGTTTTTTCCGTCGCTCAAATTTATTTCATTAAATAAGTTGCAATGAAGGATTTGCAATAAAACAGTTGAAGCTAAACTTCTAGAAGTTCATCTTTTAGCGATTTGAAAAATACACTCGAATTCTGACTCTCCAAAATATCCAAGAGATCTTTTTGTGTAAGAATATGAGATAGCTTCGCAAGATGAACATGATAGCGTAGAATATTATTGTCAAAAACTGAATGATCAGCAGCTTTTGATAGAATCTGAAAAGTTTGTGAAAGGCAACTAACTTGTGAGATAATGGTAGGTAATCTTTTAGAAATGCATTGACTTAATCTTTTAAAGTTAAGATTTGCAACGAAGCTTAAAATACATGAACGGCAGCTATAGAATTTTTAAATTATACACCATAAAATTCGAATATGCCGTGAAACGCAGAAACGTTACAGCAGTACCACAGCAAATACCACCTTTGATGAAGTCAAGCGTCGAAATGTTACAGATAGCTCACAATTCTATTTAAAAATAGAAACAGAAGGAAATATGTTTTTCGAATCTTCTCAAATTTTGACGGAAAAAAGTTCGAAAGTTAGACGCGATAAAATTAAAAGGACACCGAAAAAAGAAAAAGGATACCTCGAGAGCCGGTTTCAACTCTAATGAGGGAGAAATTTTCCAGTCGGAATAAAGCATTACTGTAAAACCATGCAATGGATTTTTATAGACACCGCCAACAGAGCAATCATAAACAACCATAAATGGAAACGTCTGAAAAGTTTATCTAAAAATTCAGTTAAAAAATGTTGAGTTATCTAGTCCATAATTTAAAATGAACAATTCATACCACAGACGAGAAATGCTTTGTAACAATTGGAGTTTCTTTGATAAATGCCATAATGAGATCACCACGCCGACCAGTTAACCAATGATTCAGAACCAAAAAGAGTGATTGTCGCAGTGAATCTCTAGTGACCGAATAAGTAACGAAATACGAAACAAATTCAGGAACTTCATCAGCCAAAGGTAAGAGATATTTGTGCTAGAAACTACAAAAAGATGAGTGACATCGAAAGAAAGTTGATCAAAATGTAGAGAATTGTCAATGTAAAAAAAAATATCTTCGATTTTCTAAATTTCCCTGTGTAAAACCTCTGCAATAATTTCTTCTTGTTTTGCTAATGACAATACTAACCTTTTCTCTCTGCCTGATATTTTAACCGCTACAGATATGTTGAATTATCTGAAAAGATTTACTAAAAAAGCCCACCTGCTGTAGAGTTGCAAAAAACTCATGCTATAAGGGAAAGGCTTGACTAGAAAAATATCTGAAAAAGTCTAACCAAATTAGAATCATCTGGAATAAAAATGTAGTGATCGACAAGTTGGGAAACAAATTGCTGTGCATATGACTTTCCACTGCCAATCTGGAAAAAAATTTTTTTTTGCAACCATGCGCAGATGATACATTAAAATTCTTTCGACAGACATCAATTTAAAATCATAACCTTATGTAACCACTGCGAAATATGGTTCAGCACTGAATAACATGGATACTGCACTGCCAGTGAACATAAGTTAATTAGCAATGAAATACGTGTTTCGTGCAAAAGTGGTTCGCCCTCACGGCCACAAAATATCGCTTCAAAATATGAATACTGATGGCCGCGTGGTTCAGATTCTCTTTCCTGAAAAGTGCTGTAGCAATTGCAGTGTCTATAACTTCGAAATAAAACTAGAATTTTATGAACAACTAATTATTTGGTAATGAAGCGAACAACTAATTATTTGGTAATGAAGCGTAAGTACGACCATCCAATATTCAATGCATATTTCTTCGTAGTGCAGAACTTTACAAATTTGGTTATATATCTTGCAAACCATAACTTGAAAATAGCATTTTTTTCAACCGCTTCAAACTCCTAACATATATTTCTTTATAATCAGCAAACATTTTATAATCAGCATGTTTTTGCACTACCTAGTGATGAGATCGCGCAGTTCAAATTTGGACAACCATCAGAGCAATCTGTTGTTACCTTATGCGAATATTATTTATTATCAAACATTATTCTAATTTATGATTCTTTCAAATATTTACATGAAAAATATCTTGAAAATTAATATCACTAAACGAATTTACCAGAAATTAATGTATTATTAAGTTATTGAAAAAAATGCACACTATACGCCATACAATAGAGTTAAAATAAAAGAAAATCTTACTTTAAAATAATCGCAAAGAATCTGCATGAGACGTAGCTGTTGTATTTGATTCAACCGAGATACTCGCCGATCTGGAGAAATGCAAAATAAATCATTATCCAGTTGATACTGTAATTCATTGTTTCGTAGTGCTGCAGGACCACGCCATTTCTGTCCTTGCTGACCGCAAATTTTCGTTACCTCAAGCAATTCTCGATATCATAGAGATTTCACAATCGAAATATTCAGTGCATAAAAAGTGTCCATATAGGTGTCTTAAGCTAAAAGATAAAGGTCAAAATCAATAAAGTAATAGAATCCAGCTTGAACGTTCTTAAAGACATTCCGATCCATCAACGATAAGTCGAACCAAATTAAAATCACCTATTTGGCCACCTAAATTACACAACAATGAGACGGAAACGACTGAAAATGGAAATCCTATTACCGTTGAAGTCAAGCCTCTTCACAATGTCTTAAACGAATGCTCAGAAAAATGCTGAGAATTTCACCTTTCAATCGCAACACTTCTACTGAGGTATCAAACGCTTCATTGAATTGATGGAAAACTTTATCAGATAAATCATAGTTTAATAAATAAGAATTGGTATTTTAAGCACATCACTCTAGTACAGGTAATAGCGGTACCTGTTCCAAGACATCTGTGACGCAAAGAGGAAAGGACTGATGTTTTCGAGGAGAAGCTGCTCCAACAGCAGCGGGTTGACCACCGCTCCGTCTATCCATCACTATCTCTCTTTTCCCCCATTTATCGTTTTCCCCTTTTCTTACCCTTCTCTTCCAGATCTTCCCAACTTCTCACAGTTAGCTTGCTTCTGGAAAATCCTTAACTGAAACAGATATATCAACTATTCTTAATACAAAAGATGATGGCTTAAAGCATGTAGTTAATTTAACACTTTGGTTAATAGGAACAAATATTATCGAAGACTTTAGCTAACTTGAGATCATGACCTTAGCCGGAATATCGCAAAGTTCCTTGTCTTTAGGAAAGATTGCAATGAACTGTGCAGTCACTAATGGATGACTGACTGTTCATTCTCTTACAGATTTTCCATTAGTTGTGTCTTTCAAGCGATTCCATAGAATGGAAGTAAAAAAGAAATAAGCCTACCAAGCCCGCCAAGTAGTTCAGGCCTATGAATCGAATCAATTAGTTTTATCCCAATAACACCCTCACCCGCACATTATGACATCGACTGTCCCCCTTTGAAAACTATTAATTTCCGTTTTCTTTCGGTCCTATCACGATTATCTTCAGAGTTGTTATTTTGACATTTATGAAAGCGCGAGAATTTGGAAATTTTCAATAAGTTTTAAGATTTTTGAAGGCATTCTTATAGGCTGTCTGGTTTTTGCGCTTCAAGGCTCTGGTTAACATGCATTAGAAGTAGGCTGACATACTTTACGGCTTTGGCATAGTTTAAGGCTTATTGCCATATTTTAACTCTAGATAACATTGTTTTAGGACACTAATATCAATTTCCAAATATTTAATTCCATATACGAAGTATGCATAAATAATCATGGTTGGATATTTTGTTTCTTTGTTACTATGTCTTGTTATTTGCTTCCGATACATTATTCTTGGCTGAGTTTAGTCTGTAATATACTCACTGCTTCCTGCACTTTCCCGGAATTATAACCTAGAAGAATCTTATCCCTGTTCATGTGCCTTCTTATCCTTTTTAGTTAGAAGCAATAGCTATATTCTGGATATTCGGTCTGATTATTTGTTCTTTCCAAATATTATTTTATTTTAAAGTGACCATTTTATTGCAAACACACACACACACACACACACACACACACACACACACACACACACACACAAAACATTCTTCCAATGACAGCATCGGATTCCTTTGAAAGAGAAAGGATACTTGTACTAACTCTACCTGTGTGTGTGTCATCGCACTCTCTCTGCTCTTCATGGCTTTATGTCAAAAAAAGACTCGTAAATTTTAGCATTAACCCATTTTATCTAAAATATTTTTAGTAGATAAATTACACCTTGCGGTAGAATTGTTAGAGGCGCAAAAAGGCACTTCCCTCCGAATTCCCTTAGTCTAATTGTGTCGATGTTTTTCCTGCTCGCATTTTACAATACCTCATAATTCAGCTATCTGAGAAATGAGAACCATAATCCAAATTTTAACTACCCTATAAGTTTTTCATTGACATATTGCAAATTCGATGTCTATCAAAGAAAGAAATACTACGCTATAAATTTTGTTGACACTCTTTTCCTGAATAAAAAAACAGATATCTTCCTACTCCTTCGTAACAGTTTTTTCAAAAATATGTTAATAGTTTCTTAACTGATGTTATGTAACATTCGTTCGTCAGTACATTGTGCCATTTTCAACATCAAAATAGCATCCTCCATACTGCACCTATTTTCGATATCTCTCGAATCAAATTACAAACTGAGCGAAGCGAATACGGCACCGTTCATTTTACTTTAATAACATCCTCCACTTTTTTTCATTATTATCATTCCAATCAATTCGGTAAGGTGCTCTTCAATCTTCAAGTTCGTTTCATACATAGAATGGAATAAAAGGAAGAATCCAGTCCGTTTTTATTGATTCGTTAATTCTTATTTTCTTTAGTAAACTTTACTGGATAAGATCTGAAATCAATCGATGATTTTTTTTCTCAAAATTTAAAAGAAAATTTTGGAAATTTCAAATTATACCTAAAACATCGGACAATTGACTTATTGACTTGTTCACTCGCTTATACCTTAGGCCAGTTTTGCATGTCACTCTTAAATACCGTCTTTTACTATCATTCCCTTTTTAAAACATCTTCCAATGAAAGGAGCTTGTCAGAAATCAGAAAATGGATTTTAATTTTAATATAGCAGTATGCTCTTTTTCATGTGTATCAGTCACTAACTCCCCAACGATTAGTAATGGGTCAATTTTTTGGAAAAATAAGAGAAGAAAAAAAGGAATTTGTCCAAGACGAGGTGTTTAGTACTCCAAGTAGGAAGATTGTCCGGCGTGTTGAAATGGATCCAAGATCACCAACCACGACAATACCACGAACGCCTATTGAAGTTGAAAGGTGTGTTTTTAATTCACTGAAAAAAAATATCCCTAAAAAATGGCAAATCGAGAAACAAACCGTAGTTAAGCTGTTCATATAATCATCAGAATGTTTAGTTAAAACACAGCTTTTACATACCAGTAAAATTGTATGCTGTATGCCTGAAAGAAATTTGCGATGTCAACCATAATTTTATCCCATTTAATTTTGTCTCTAATTAAATTATTTGTAATCGTAATCGTTACGGTACCATTTATGTTCATTGGCGGTGAAATTTCTTGTGCTTTTTTTTGGTTTTTTTTAGAAAGTCATTTTTCAGTACGCCGAAATCGAGTGATTCGTCAGTAACTCCGCCCAAAAACAAAAAGAGACGGCAAAAGTTGCACGAAAAACTTCTACGTAAAAGTAATGCTTCATCGAGCACTTGACCTGTGGAGTTAGTATTTGTGTGTATTGAAAATCCAGATAATCATTTTTTTCTTGTAAGTTACAAAAAATCAAATGTATTCCAATTCCAATTAACTGTAAGAGGAATTTGGATAAATATAGCGTGACGTGACGCTATTTTTTTTGTATATCATCTCAAAGGGCTAGCACGATATTAATCAGCTTTATGGTTAAATTTTATCGTACTGCTCAGTAACCAACAAAAACATAGGTCAAAGGTGGCACTAAGTAGGGAAAGACATTTCCTTCAAATGCAATGACATCTTGATAATGTTTTGCAAGTTATAGCTTTTTTATGCACTGTTATTTTTTACCACTATACTTCATTTCTCTTGGATTGTTATGAGATGATCTAACTGAAGCGCATTCAGTTGTAAAACAAACTATGGAATTTTCTGTGAAAAAATCTCTAATTTTTTTATGTCGTAAGTTTCCGATGTCTTATATATTTATGCCGTATTTTGTATAGAGGATTCATATGAATGTCCTGATCACAAAGTTTATATAGAGAGGGCTCATACAAATTGATCATAAAGTTGTTGAAATTAATTTGTACATTGTATTGGATTTGAGATTACTCTAAGATGTTACAATAAAATAGATAGTTGCTCCGACAATCCTTTGCTGCGAAACTTTAAAGATAGGTATTCAGCCTAAAACTGAGATAGTCGCATGCATTTTGAACCTTCTACGATAACAACATGTCCGTATAATTTATAATACTGTATCGTATCTTGCGTTAATTTTCTGACCCACTTTTTTATATTTAACTTCAGCAGCACTTCGCTCGGTTGATAAGAACCCATGCAATGGTTTCATGCAATGAAAACCACTTTGCCTGGAGCACAAATGGATGGAGATGATGTATTCCGCAGCGTTTATTTTGGAAAACACCATTTCAATTTTGTCATGAAAAGTTTGAGAGGCAAATTTTTTCATGCTTGCAAAGAAGTCGATAAAATGGTTAAGTTTCCAATGCTTGCGAAAAAAATGAGATGGAAGAACTTGTCAAGCTTTATTTGAAAATAAGGTATGTGCAAGAAAATTTCAACATCTACAATTAAAAGAATATAAGAAATGAAAACGGCTTTTACATATTCATTAGAATCGTATTAAAATAATATGGCAGTACGCAGAAGAACATTATAAATGTATTTTTTATCATTTTTTTTCACTCTAAGAAATTGATGCTCGGTATTTGATGAAAAAGGTATTATCATAATTAGTTTTGTTTTTTATATTACTTAGTGCCAGGAAATCAAAACAGTAGATTTTGTAATAAAAATGAGTGGGTAGTTTAAAAAATAAAAATATAAACGCGATAATAGGTAAGACAGAGCTAGTTATTAAACAAGTATGGAACAAAATATACAGAAAAAAGAGCCAGATGACTAAACTTAGTCTACTTCTCTATCACAACAATCAGTGATTTAGAGCAAACAATGCTTTGCTTATTATAAAAAAGTATGAACAATGTCACGATGTGCTCAGTTTCGAGATCCGTCAAATAAAGACAATAATAAACAGGTTGGTGCGATAAATATTTTCCAAACAAATCGCATCATGCTGAAATCCAATTTCCAGTTTCAGGGCATTTGCTCTCCAATAATTTCCACCGGCCATTAATGGTGATGACAAGTATCGCTGCAGCTGAATAGGAGCTGACAAGTTCAACAAGAAATTTTTGTACAACAATATAAATTTGTACAGAAGTTAAATTTTCCATTGATTTGAAACAGAAAAAGAACAGAAAAAACCGAAAATCGTATTTTATTTACATGTAATAAAGTAAGCACAAGTTTTAAATCAAATTTTAGAGCCAATGAATCATTTTTCATATTCTCAAAGCACTCTCTATATGGATGCGAAAAAATCTAGGCGATCATTTTTTAAAAAATATTTCCCGTGTACTGGATTATCTTTTGCTTCGAAACTGCAAAGTTATTAGTTAGACAAAATGCTCCCACTTACTTTTTCTTTCCATGATTTTTTTCCAACATAACTTCCTCAAATATTAAATCAAAGTACTGTGACAGATTTGTAAATGCTTCGTCAAATGTTAGCCTTAAAATTCAAAATGGATGAACCTATAGATTTAATCTAAATAATGATTAAAATTTGTTCATCACTAAAACTTATACCTTTCTAAACTTACCAAGTTAGGATTGAACATCGTTGACTGAACATGAATGAACGTTAGTTCCGCAACTCGATGCGATGCATTTTCGGCAAAGGCAAGCACAGATAAGGAAGTAATACGCTTACATCCACTCAAATTTATAGTTTGTAAGACGGGACAATGGCGCGCCAGTGTAGACACGAACTTATCCGTGATCTAAGATTTGTAATAGCAAAAAAATTATGAATGCTAATTTGGAAACAATGGTAATATTGCTAAATACATTCATTTATATCGATATATCTTCATCTTCCTTCATTTTCTTGAATTGAATTACTTCTGGACCATGCTTTCGAAAACGTGCTGTGAAATGTGAAACTTGCTTAGCAGTTCTTAGCAGTAAAAATATTTCGTTCTGGCCGATCCTATTGAAATTCTTAATAAATTACGAAAGAAAAGAAATGTGAATAAAGTTAAAAACAGAATTGGGATTTTCATATTCAAAACTGACAAACTTTTCAATTGCTGAAATTTTGTATGTTCACCTAAAAAATATTAGGTCTGAATTAAATCCCTCCCTCTCCATCATTTCCCACTCTCTAAATCTCGCGCAAATTTTCAAATTCCTACCTAAAAAAGTTTGATTTCACAGCTAATACAATTAACTAAAAGTATGCTAAAAGAGTGGTGATTAACCTGCGCATTATTAGTAACAGATATGTTCGTTAAGGTGTCGAACGATGGAGAAATCATTCTGGCAAACAAAGATTCATTGTCAACTGGGAGCACAACATCTAGTATATACAGTTCCTGTAGGGATTTCAATTTTACGAGTAGCGCAAATGTCCATGGCCGGACTTTTGAGAAATCAACGCCTTGGAAATGCAAGACCCGTAAACATTTCGGTATACTGTTAAGCAGTGCATGAACTGTCGTGTCCGGAATTTGAGTGTCTATTCCTTCCTAAAATCTCATTGTGAAATAAAACTCATTTTTTCATGTCACTCAATCGAAATATTAGTGAATCGGCAATTCACGCTAGCACGTAATGGTTTAGAATACATCCTTTAGCTCTCTCGGATTGTTGATAAACAAAATTGTATTGAATTATCTCTACGAAAGCTAAGCGATCGTCTTATGCTCTTATTAACAGCGTGATGCACTACTGTAAACTTAAAACTAGCCTTTGGTATAAGATTATCCTCGACATCTAAAGTTGCAAGTTTTTTACCAGCAGCTTGAAATAATAGCTGCAACAGAACAGCATGTTTCTGCGCATGTCCGGGACATAAACATATCGAAAGAGTTGCTTCCGATTGGGATGCTTCTAGAAAACGAGTTGAACAAGCTGATGTATCCAGAGAAATATGTACAGCAGTAATATTTGGGACAGAATCCTTCAGTAAATTAAACCATCGACGACATGTAAGTGATACCGGTAAGCGATCGGACCCTGGCAAATAAACAAAGACTGCCCTTAGCATCTCTTCCGGCAATCTCTCCATTGTGCTTCACCTCCTTTATTTCTAAAAATACACTAAGTGAAAAACGATGTTATCGGTGGAAATGATTCGAAATTACAATTCTGGAAATCGATCAGAAATATGTAATGCTAGTAGTCTTATTCTGACAAGAAAAGAAAAGGAATGAAACTAGTAGTATCAAGAAAACCAATATTACAAAAGAGGGAAACGAACCATTGATCTTAGAACTTGCTGTTAGTCTTCACAAAGAGAATAAAATGTCTGGTTACAAGTAATAAAGTTAGTGATATAAATACATTTGAAAATTATTTATCCTGCAAATAAGAACCGTTATTTATATAAATGAGATTATTTTTGCGTGAATGAGCGTGATCACGCCATTTATTATGATATAGTAAATATGAGATAAAACTGAAACGCAGTAAAGACATTTATTCGCGATGAATTTTATTGAGCATCAAATTGAGAAGATCGCATATTACAACATTAATATTCTGTAAGCTTAAATGTTGCTTAAAAACCCCTTCAATATTTTAAACACATACAGGAGAGTTCAATTCAAGCTGTTATAAGTCCTTAATCGATATCTTACGATGAAAATTTTGAATTTAAGTAATACAGCAAATAAAAATCTTGCAACAAATAATAAGAGAGGAGTCATAGTGCAAAAATAAGACAATATGTAATGCATTCTGCGTCAGTTAGCAGCAGACTCTATAACTAACAAGACCTTGAACTAAAACCGGGACACCATTTATGCCGTATTTTAGCATTAATGGATTCATATTCGACATGATACCGCTACTGCTTGATGTAAAAACTTGCTTGTGAAATACATTGTTTAACTCAGCATTGAAGGAAAACAGATTCAATCGGAATTCCAATGGGTGTGCTAGAAAACTATAACAAAAATATTGTCCGAACAATAAATCTCAAAGTTCTATTACATTTAATTAAAAGTGAAACAAAAACATAAAAAAGCGAAAAGAAATTAAGCTTAAGCTAAAGTACATATGACAACACACCTTCTAATTATACGGATCGATCCTCTGTGGCATCCTTAGTGCAAGAAAAGAAGTTTCGAGCGACCTACCCAAAAAAGGGAATCTGTGTTGTAGGAAGACTAGATAGGTCTTTCATGAAACAATAATTACAGCCAGCAAAATCTGCTTCAACCATATAATCTTGCTTAGTATGAGATAAAAAAAAATCTCATTTCATCTGACACATATTGTGCTGAGTTTACCGATCCGATAGATGTATTCTCGTCTCTATCTGAATATTTTTCCTTCATTTCTGTGCAAATTTGAAAATATCATCCTTGTGACCCATCCGAGTCATAAGGATGCTATAATACATAATTTACAGAATCTTTAAGTGTAAAAGAGATATCGACATTGTCTTGGTCATATTTAATCATAAAAAGAAATGGAATGTATTGACATGAATTTACTACCTTTAAATATATAGAACAATGGAATAATGCATAATTTATAGAACAAGCACCACATTAATCATTTTTTTTAAAAAAAATAAATAAATGACACAAACATATCACAACATCAAAACAATTGATTGAAAGCTATTAGGAGTCCGCCCTCACAATACAGCCACAGTTCATCCGCTGATTATCTAATATCTTTATCATACGACACTGCTTATTAAAAAAAGAGTACAAAAATGACATTTAATTTTATGAAAACGAATAAGGTGTATGGATAGAATTATCAAAAGAACTTGAAAAGGAATTCTACATCAGTGAGATGGACTACGTCTTCAAAATCTCAAATTTCTTTATAAGATTGAAGACTCCTGCGATGATCATTTTACTGTCATTACTGACGAAAATCAAGAATATTCCAAGATTTAACAAATCAAACATTCTTTGCTTTTTCAATTAGCTTCCATACTAAATCTTGAAATGATATGTACAAAAAAGTCAAAAACAACAGACCTATCCAAAAAAAGTTTATCCCCAACTTTAGTAATATTTTAATACATACGCATTAATCTGGGAATTTTAACGTTATTATAAAAAACAACGCATTCCCGAAGAATAACTACATCCCAAACCTTGCTGAGGATCTTATAGATGCACAAACTATTCCAGGTTCTGCTATCTGCGCGGATGAAACTGAACGAAGTGAACTTCCTTCTCGTTCCGATTTTTTTATTTCGTTCATTCTGCTAGTCGCCTGAAAAACGACCTATAAAAGAAAACTCAAAACAAAATAATTTTAAAAACGACTGAAGGTAAATCACACTAAAATTAGAATGGAACAACGAAAAACTTTAAGCTGTACTCAAGTAGACAAGATTTAACAATTCAAATCTTTGATATGATCTTAAAAATCAATCATTCCTAATCCTTTCTCCCAGGAAAAAATCAAAATATTACTTGTTTCATTTCTTCTTCCATGTCCCGAATATCTTGTATACTTTGAAGTCTTTTTTCAATCCTACTTGAACCAGCCTCTTTCAAAGAATAGAACATGGGCCCGAGTTCAGCTAACCATTGTGTTTCAACCGATGTCACACATTGCATATATTCTTTAGCTGTCATGATCAGTTCGTGATATACAACGTAATCTGGCATATATCCCATCCCTAAGATAATGAGAAAATCAATAAAATTTTTCTTTAAACTTTAATAGACTCCATATAAATGGGGTAAAGAAACACCACAATAAAGATATGACATCAGAAAATCTGAAAGTCGCAACGGAAGTAGCAGTTTAGCACAACTGCTTTTAACGAAACCGAGGATATCTAAAACACACAACAGAAAGATTCTGTTTTTCAAACCCAAAAATAATATAATCGAATCTTAAATCACTAATTAAATCCAAAAAAATACCGAAAAGTGCGGATGTCGGATGCAGGAAGCAAGGAATCCCTGTTCTTACATTAACATATTCTCCAATTCCTTTCAGCCTGTAACATAAAAATAATATTGTAGAAATGAAATAATTCTTCAATACGTACAAAAGTTGATTTCAGTTCACTAACCTTGCAGCATTATGAAAATATGCTGAACAAATGCATTTTCGTATAACATCCCAATCCGTACCACATGATATCAGTTCAATTTTCTGTTTCTCCATAATATCTTTCAGTTGGGCGCGAACCTATAAGCATAAAAATTAATATTTTCAATCAAAAAAGAGTAGGATAAATCAGAAATGGCAAGATTTAGATGATGAAAAACAATGAATAGTAAAAAGAGTAGTCTGACCTCCCGAACTTTCTTCATAGCTTTAATATGGATAAAATTGTCGTTGCACCATTTCGTCGAATATTTATGAAGTCTCCACTGCAAATAGACGTTCAG
>UPTC01000528.1:0-34892 GCA_900537255.1 Acanthocheilonema viteae
ATAATTGAACATATAAATAATATACTTCATTTTAGGTAAATATAATTTCATTCTTACTAAAATGACTGATACAAATGCTATTCACATGCATAAATTTCATCCATCAGTTATAAATAAGCGCCTTTACAGGCGGAAATGAGACAGGTATATTTGATATTGAATGATTGTTTGTTTGTAATAGCAGTGAAAACAAAAAATTTAATATTCTCTCAATGGTTATTACATTATGGAACGTACGACAGAGACAGTTCCTTTAAATTTAAGATTGCACACACACACACACACACACACACATACACACACACATATGCATATGCATACAACACATGCATGGCCATCCAAATATATAATAAGTATATGAGTAATACTAAAGTGATATCCGGAAGATGGCATATGGCAAAACAATTAGAAATATTATTATACTTCCGAAATTTGCCATGCAATTTTTCGATTGAAAAAAGAGGAATTATTCAACGAATGATTCATACAATAAATGATTAGTCAAAATTTATATGCGATATGAATTGCGGAAAAATTCTTCTAATAGTATCTGCTGCTTTTTTTTTTCACATAAACTTTTCGATTTATCAAATTGGTATAGCACGAAGTTTTTTATTTATTTTAGCCCAAAATTTACGGACGTAGGATAGTATAAGCTGTAAGCACTTCAGGAAAGTAATATGATAGGTTAAGTTTATCTGATCAAATGTATTACTATAATCCCGCATTCCATTTCACCCGGAATGAGGTGAGCTAAACAGATCATCTGAGAAGTGTTTGATGGATGCGGCAAAACAGAAAGAAGTAAATCGGCTTGCACTTCTGAACCGTTTTATTTCTTATTCATTATTCGCTTGCAAACAGTGGAAAAGAAGAAAAAGAATTCATATGATCGTTTTTTTTTTTCTTCTTTTTTTCAAATAAAATTTGTTTGCTTTTATTATTCGAAACGAATGAGCGGATGGATGAAAGTTTATATTATGCGAAAATGGTTTTTGGAATAAAACAATCTTAAAAATGTTTGAAATTTTAAATCGAGCAAGAAGAAATAGCAGAAAATTATTAAAAAGAGAGGAAAGTGAAAAAATGAAATGCAAAAAATCTTCAACAACTAAATTTTTCAAAAATTGAAAATATTCACATTTAAACAAATGGATTGAAGTCATCTAACCGTATTATTTGCATACTTAACTATTTGTACTTTTTTTTTTCGCTTTTGCCTACTTGTTTCTGGAATTTAAAGTTCTTTTTTTAGCAAATCCATTAGCACGGATTTTTGTATTTTGTAAAATATGAAAGTAAACTAAAGGAGAAAGTAAGCTAAGCTATCAATTAGTGGATGATTTATTGCGGTTAGTTTGTATTTGAAATTTTTTTTAGTAACAAATGATATTGAATGAAGAAGGACTCAAGTGAGATGAAAAAAAGTTTGGAAATTTTTTTATAAATTCCGACTGAAAAGTTTTGTGTTTATTGTGATGGAAAAAAGAAAGGAAAAGAGTGTTAAATCATCGTGAAATGTTGTCGTTTTGTTTTTTCCCCTTTTTTTAAATGAATTTTTTGCCTAAAGCAAACTGTGGAGTTCCAATCTATTCTAAGAAGACTGATTATCCAGAAAGATACTACAGAACATCTTAAAATAAAAGGAATAAACTAAACATCACGACTGAATTGATTAAGTATATCGTTTTAAGTGAAATGAATGTATGATTCATCATGAAAGCATCGCTGATTTGCATATTTCATTTGAATAAAAATCAAATTACAAATGGTAAGTTCAATGCAAATATATTAAGTGGTAGTTAAGTAATATTAATTTCAATAAAACTGTTTTATACGTTAAAATATTGTCATCGATCAAAAGATAATTTAGAAACTTTTCATATATATATATATGAAGACGACAAGGAAAAACAAATTGATTTTTGACTGTCTTATTTTTTATCAATATAATTAATTACAAAAAATAAAGGCAGGCTGATAATGATAATAATAACAATAGTGATAACGAATACAGGAAATATGTTATTGAACGAACGACTTTTTGACACATATCATTATTATGTTGCATGCCTGATTTGATAAAAATCAAAATTTCAAGTGATAAAATGGAAGGAAAATATATTCGTTACTCTGTTAAATCACCAATTATTCGATGTAATATCAGCGAAAGAATGGCAAATTAATGAGTTTTTATTTCGAACGAGAAAATAACAAAAATTAGGACATTGTAATACGATGACAAAAAAAAGATTTCATCAAATGGTACAAAAAATTTTTTTTCCACAAAATCTAAATTAAATATATATTGCAGCAGAAAATGAACAATGATAATTATAACAATTATAGATATTGTAATAAATTATTTCAAAATTTTCATTTAATTTTTAATCAATAGTTTGGAAACGAATTACCAACTGATAGGATAGACTTTGTGAGGGAGAATAAATTTCTTAGCTATGATTGAAATAGACAGACATTCACATCGAAAAGCGATAATCGGTTAGAATAACAGAGCTCATAGATGTAATTATATACAAATAATTGGTTCCGAATGGTGGAGTGGATAAGAGAAAAAAAAAAGGATAAATCAGTGGTTTTAAACTGGTATCATTTATTTCAGACTATAATTTAAGGTATTATTATTGAATTTCATGGAATGAAAAAAATCGCACAATTTACTAAAATTTTAGATTTTTGATACACCTAAACAGATGGGAAATGGAAGAGACGTAAACTGGGATCAATTGAAAAGATTTATTATTCTTTGAAATTTACGTAAATATCATTCATCCTTCAATAAGCTTGCTATTTGTTATTTCATTTACTGAAAATTCATGAACAAAATTTCAAGTAATTTCTAAAATGCATTTATGCTAATAAAAACGATGGAGTAAAAACTATTCGAAAATGCAAACTTTTCAATTTCATGTTCATTTTATAAATGTTAAATCAAAAAAATTATTTAACATGAATAAATTTAAAGTAATATTCGAAAATTTAAAACTGCTTGCATTAGTATGAATTTTTTTTGGAAAGAGAAGGGATATATTTTACAACTCCGAAAAAAAAGCTTTATTGAATAAATCCAAATTTAAAATTTCACACAAAACTTTATGCTCTCTTTTTTTTCTCAAAATCATAACGATAAATTTACGATAGTTATTTTCTTCTTTTTTTGCAAGGATTTATAATTGTTTATTGTATTTGTCAACGATGGAAAAGTTCATATTTTTTTTAAAAAAAAAGGGTAAAACTTTTCATGAAAACGAGAAATGAAAGATATGAAATGTATTAACAGTATGAGGGATAATTTGGAGAAGTTTTACGACAATGATCGAAGTTTGTAATATTTGTATTCCTTTTTTTCCCGTCGTTCGCTTGAATTTGAATTTAAATTATATCAAAAGTACAGATTGTTGCGGCATTTGTTAATTTCTTGAAAAACTTGTTGTAATGAATCAGTCTTTTTTTTGGCACAGTTTTGGTAGCATAAACGATAGAAAGAATGAAAAAAAAATTCTGCAAATAAACATTTGAAATGAATGGAAAAAAATGAATGAGAAATTTTCAATCCTTTCTATCGTTTATATATTTTTTCTCTTTTTTCTTCACCACTTTTGCTCATTTCTTTTTTTCAGAAAGTAAAATAGAAAAGTAATTGTTTTAATGCAACGTCTAAACAAATATTTTATGTTTTATTAGAAAAGAAAATTATCAAAGTTTCTTTTTCCTCATTTTGTTTTTTAAAAAAGAAATGTTTTTTTTTTCGGTTTTTTTTTTCAGCTTCTAAATGGTGATAAAATTGTTGGAATTAATGTTACAGATTTTATTATTCCATGATTTTGAATAAAAGTACGAAATATGATTTTGGATATTTCTTCTATTTTTCCAGAAATAGAATTGAATTTTTTGTTCTTTCAAAAATTCTATTTACTTTTATTCCTTTCTATAATTTTCAAGCAAATACCTCAATATTATGTTTTCATAAAAAAGTGAAATGAAAAAAGAAACAGCAAACAGAAAAAAGGAAAATAATGGAAAAATAATAAATGGGATGATTAATTAAGAACAGCAGATCTTAACAAAACCAATACTAAATGGTGATAAAATGCATTCCTGCAATTCGAATTATTTCATAAATTTAAAGAATTGATTGTAAATATATTGCAAACTATTTGAATGATTTTACAATGCATTCAATAATTATGATAATTACATTATGAAACTTTTTTTATTGATCTTGAGACCCGAAAAAAATTGATGGATGAAATTTAAATTTTTAATGATATTCTCAAATGGATATGTTTCCTTCCAGGACATTAATTTTATTATGCAAAATTACTGACATCAATTACTTTTCTCATTTCTTAAAATTTCAGCTCGAATTTTGTAAAATTCAAACGATTAATATTGGTAAAAATTTCTACTAAGTGGCCATAAATAAGTTAAAGGTATATTTCAGTGAAAATCTTTTCCTATGGATAAAATGAATGGATAATAAAAAATTGTTAAAGTTATACATGTCTTAAGAAGTTGTCAACAAGTCTGTTTGTAATAATATGGTGCTATGATAATTGTTTGTAATAATAGGGTGATATGATAATTGCTTGTAATAATGTGGTGATATAATTGCTGGTAATAGATATGGTGATATGATAATTACGGCATATTTAACATGACAGTCAACACCGATATTAGTTCGGGAGAAAAATAAAGACAGAAAGAACACTTCGATATAGAATTTGGAGAAGGTTTGATAACATTCGCCATAGGTTAATATTAATAATAATAATAATAATAGAATAAAATGACGTGTAAGTGAAAAAGAAAGAGAAATAAAAAACCAGTTTGATTTCTTTTTCTCTGTATATATTAAAAACTCCCGATAAATTCCCGAGAAATGTGAAGTAAAGCGGGAAGAATAGGAAAACAGTATGAATTGCAGAGATACTGTGATTGAAACAAAAAAAGAAGAAGGTGATATTATCTTTCATTTTATTGCAATACATATTGATACCCTTGAAATCACTTAACTCTTCTTTTTTCTTCCCTATCTCTCACATTACATTCTATTATAATATATTGTTATTATTATTATTTTTAAATAATATTATATTATTAGAATATAACAAATAGAATAGTAACATAATTGAAATAAACAAGTAAATATGTGTGCAACAGGTAATGGTTATTAGTTAATTATCAACATCTTAAAGTGGCAAATAATATTTTCCTCTCTTTATTATTTTTTTTTTCGAAATCTCAAAAAATTTCTTATTTGGTAATTTGCATAAACACTGCATACAAATTTATACAATTAGAAATTAAAGCCAAATATTAATTTCCACCTTTAATTTAATTAATTTATCATGTCATGAACATACATATTGAACCACTTCAATCATAAATATTGATTCATTTATCAATTGATCGATATAAACAATCAGAACGATAAGTGATAAAAAACTAATGGAGATCAAATTTATTCTTCTTAATTTGAGAATAATCACTGAAAAGATTAATTAATGCATTATGTTTTTAACATAAGAAACAAATACTGTCAAAACTGATGCAAGGATGATTTGATTTAAAAATTGAATTAATCGAATGATATTAATCAAATTTCCAACTAAATATGACCATTTTTTCGTTTTTTTCTTCAATGAGCACAATTTTCAATATGAAATACAACAAGAAAAACAATTGGAATTAATTTTTTTAGGACAAGTACAAATTTGATGAAAGATATTATTTCATATTCGATTCCAGTTTATTTTGTTTCTAGAAATTGGACATTTTCAGTTTTTTTATCTTTTTAAATAGTAATTTTTAGCCGGAATTTTTTTAAAAATAATTTTTAATCAAAAAAGGGCAGGTAAGTTTTAGAAAAGACTAAATAAATCAAAAAAAAAAATGTCCAAATAGTATTTTGGACAACATGATCGGCATACTAACAGGTGATTGTCATACCGTGCTGATCATGTTGTCGAATAATGTTTTCAGATGTAATTTCGGCAAATTAATTAAAAATAATTCTGTTAGCAGTGTTTAATTAATAAGTGAAGCATGAAGTAAAATTATTTAAGAACTTATTTCTGAAAGTTTTAACGTCGGTGTTCGGCGCTCCATGTTACATCAGCAAAAAAAATAAGAAAAAGCATGTAAATTGTTGTTAAAATATTATAATTCATAACAATAAATTTGAATTTGAATGTCAAAAATGTGTAATTGAATGACTAACATTAATAATTTAAAAAGATTTAAGCTACAGCAATACTAGAATGACATCAAAAGTTGGTAATTCATTTTTTGTTTTTGAAGTTTACGTGATAACGACTTCCGTATTCTAATATTTTATTTATTGCTGAACATTTTCGGACAATTGAATTTTGCAAATCGTTTTTTCCCTTATTAAAAAAATATACCAAGACTTTCATTTTATTAAAGTTTGAAAATTTATTTCGTAAAATAAGATTTAAATTTCGAGAAATATATACAAATAAATAAAAAGTATGATACCTGCAAAGTTTAGTTTTTTTTATTACACTTTCAATGGCTTCCTACTGTTTTCAATACATTAATTAATATCTGCATCGATCATAATTAACGTATAATTAGAGTATACATGTATATACACATATACACATACACATACACACACACATACACACACACACACACATACAGATTGTGTGATGTATAGCGTAGCATTAACGAAGCATGTCGGATGTTTCTTTGCAATTTTTAATTCAAATCAAATAAAAAGCGTGGTACAACGCAGAAACATCATCAATTTACAGTTATAGAAATTTTAAAATTCGAAATTTAAATTTAAAGAAAAACATTTCAAATTTCATGAGAAAAAATAAGTACAAGTAGATAAAAATTGATCATGAATTCTTTAGTTGGGAAATAAAAAACGGTATTATTCATAAATCAAAGATTTATGAAAATTTAAAAGATAATGCATTAACTGACTTTGTTGTTTGAAAATTTATTAAAAAAAGTTTAGGTAAACGTGCAGCCAAGCTTACACAAATCACACACATTAATTAATTAATCAATCATTAATACTTCAGGATAGATGAAATAATATGACTGATTTCAAAAATGCAATGTTATCAATTATGGAATTGATCCGGAAGATACTGTATATATCGAAGTAATCTAACAACCAAACAATAAGAAAAATACCATTATCCGTAACGTTTTTCATAGTGACTCTTCATCGTAATATTCATACGTTTGTTAGTGGTAGCATAAAGTTGGTTTGATAGGTTTATTGGTTGTAATCATTAAGTTTGCATGGTACATGTATGGGAAGTGCTCGTTAAATGGACGAGGGATCAAGTAATAGTGATGCCACGGAGACCGTCATCAAATCGGTCTCCGGTATAACGGCAGCTTCGGTCGAGGTATAGAAATTCCGAAAAAATTGGGATCATCAATCGGGATTTTCTGTCATAATTTTTAGCAACAACAACAGAATTCCTTTTTTCCCCTTTTTTTTCTTCTTTTTTTTTGTATTTGTTAGCTAAATTGTCGCGTTATAAAAAAAAGGGATATTTGTTTTTTCTCCTTTTCAAGTTTTGAATTTTATTTTTTCGGATTTTGATTAAAAATTTTGCTTTCTTACTGTTAATTGTTTCTTCAGGATGGCAGTAACAGTTCTGAGCAAGCAGAAACAGTACGCAAACGTTTACAAGCTTGCGAAATTGCTTCAGTGGATGTTAATGAGATGGCGTGGCAAGCAAATAACAATGAAGAGAAAACGTTTTATGAATTACAACCAATCAACGAAAAAGAAAGCGAATTCTTAATTCCGAGTACTTCTAGAAGGGGTAAATTTGATAATTTCTCAAACAAAAAAAAGGAAGTATTCATATTTTTTAAAAATATATGGACGGAAATGACTTAAACTGAGGAATTGTTTCGTTCTTGTCATTTTTATAAATGATTCATACCAGACAGTGAGAAGGCGAAAATATGTTAATTGATAATTGGTTAGCAAGCAATAAATAGGGAGATTATGCATAATGAAGACTTCTTCCAGGAATAAAATTACGAAAAACTATGGTTGTTTATAGATTACTCTAGGACTCTTAAAAAGAAATTGAAAGCAGTTTCATTTTTATTCCAAATATTTTGTACCACTACTTAGAAATCTTGAAACGTTTGTTTTTTGTGTGTATGGTGTCATGGAGTTTATGTTTGTATCTTATTTTCAGTGTTAAAACGAGCTCAGGACACCACAGAAGAACGGAAAAATGAACACAAACGGTGGCGTACAGCAATCGACGGATATGCTCAATATTCAGAATGGATTTCTAAAGTTAATGAAAAAGTGGAGGATATGCCAGATTTGGATGGTACCGGAAGTATTACTACTACCGATGCTACGGATGATCCAGAAGCGGAATATTTTATTGCCGTGGATTCAATGAGGGATGTTATTGATCAGGTAAGTGGGAACCTTATAAGCAATGTTACTTTAATCATTTTTGTATGAAAATTTAGGGAATAATTTGGGAACGGATTGATTTAATGATGGTATAAACAAAAACATCTCAGGTTCATTTCAAATTACTTTTCCTAGCTAGCTTTTTTATTACTATCCTTATAATGCATATAGGATGGTTTCATAGCCGTTATTCCAGCAACTTAGTTTTAGATTCAAAAAGCTAGAGCAGCGCAATCAGAAGAAACAGCAGAAAGTGATGCGAAATTGGATGAAATCTTGAAATATTGTGAGCAACATACGAAACGAATGAGTTTATTTAAAGACAAAATTACTCAGGTTAAGTATTATTTCTTATTACGGTCAATTTTTAGCCTGTTATTATGTTGAAAGATCTATCATAATAAATCTCCATTTTTTATTGAATTTTCAGGATTATCAAATGTTTGTATGTTTTGCTTGCGGTCGAGTTTTTGACGATGAGATCACAATGCGAAATCATGTAAATGAAGTTCATCTTTCCAACAAGGTTTGTCCGTTTCTTTTTATGTTCTTTTTATAAGCAGTTGACACTCTCTATAAACGAATAAGGGAAATCGGGGAAGAATTGGTTAACGAGCTAAAGATCGTAGAGCGAGGGATTCTGAAGCAAGTTGGCTGCACCTTTTTTGCTTCAGAAAGATTTTGTATTTAGGATTATATTTTCAAATGTCGCCATTGCTACAGACGTTTTAAATTGAAACATCATTTGCAACGTCATGAACGTACACACGATCTATCACTTGTGCATATTTGTAATCGATGCTCTTCATCATTTCGGTTAGCTTTTTAACAATCATACCACTAATGCCCAAAAATTGTTATGGAAATAGAAAAAATTCGTATCGTATTTCAAAGGTTTTTCTCTTAAGCAGATTACCAGCTTTAAAAAAAATGAGGACCTTATTATTAAAATGACATGTTTTTTATTAGCAAACTATCGTGTCGTCCACGGTAGCCAATGCATCGTGTTGTGGGACACTGCTAAGACTGTGGATTAGATATCACAGTAAAGTATTGCTTCTGCTGCGAGGATGATAGCATGTATATTGGGATCATACAATGCAGTTTTTTTAAATAGATGATAATCGTCTGAAAGCAGAACTAGTAAGTAGGATGGATTTCAGGAATTTTGAATCATTAGTTGCGCACAGAAGTAGGGTTCATGGAATCGATGAGAACGGTGAAAAAATTTTAAATTTGAAATATAACTGTAATAAGTGCAAGCAGAAGTTTGGAACTTTTGTCGAATTAAATGTTAGTTTTATGCTAACTAAAATTACTTCTCATTTGAGCATTTTATTAAACTATTTTTGATACTAGACGAATGAAATAAGTGGAACGAAGGTTTCTTTTTTGAAATGATAGTGATTTTTTCATCTGTAAACTTTGAGATCAGGAATGGGACTGGATAATGGTTTCAATTTTTTTGGTTTTTACTTTCGTTGTGCCACCTGGAAGGTTTTTGATTAGCTATTTATATTGTTTGCAATTAAGTTATTTTAGAGGCATAAATATTTTTGTTTGAACGAATCTCGCAGCAAACGACAGAAGAAAGTTAATGGTGCTTCCCCTTCTTCATCTACAAGTTCAATATTTTCTGTTTCTTCACGACCTAAAATTGGTATGTGATTGCTTCATTTACATGCTTATTTCTCACTGAGCACATCATTTATTTTTACTTTTCCTATTTTGTTTGTTACTGTTAACACTTCTAGACAAGACGTGCAGAATATGTAATAAGAAGTTCGCATCACGGCAGTCACTTATGCGACACATAGGTCGAATTCATCCAGAGGAAAAGATTGATGAAATTAAACAGTATGAAGTAGTTCAGTCTGTAAGTCTACTTCATATTTATTCGATTTCAACTTATTCATAAGTCAATCCATTTCACTTTTTATTACTAAGCGCTTGTTTCTTGACGTACTTATCATTCTTCTCATTTTTTTTTTTTTCAGCCAGATCTTCCGTTTGCTTGTAATATTTGTTCCAAACGTTTCACGACTAGAACATTAATGTTAGTTCATCGTAAGCGACATGAAGGAAGACATTTTGCCTGTGAATTATGTAATAAGGCATATCCACTAGCAAGTGAATTACGAAAACATATTAAGCGTGTACATGGAAATTCTTCAGAAGGTTATAACAAGTTTTTTTTTTTTTTTAAAATTTCTAACTTGTGTTTCATTCCTTTTCTTGATTCCTTGTGTATAAGTCTCACTATGTCTCTGAACTACATTTTTATCGATTTGCTGGATAGCCCTTCGTTAGCAGTCCTCACCCAATAGGTCTCGAGGGAAATTTCCTTCTCTTCTATTCTTTTTCTGTCGTCATATTTAAAGGCTTATTCTTCAAGACATTAAATCTCTCCTTTTTTTGAAAAAAAAAAAGTTTTCAAATTCCCAGGGACATCGAAAGAAGGGTCGGCTATAGAATGCAACGATGCAAAAGCTGTCGATAGGCAAGATTCAGACACGCAGCAATCGGTGTCAGCAGAGCATAGCAACAAGTGTTATTACGAAGACCTTACCGATTTCAGTGTTATGTAAGTGTTGTTTGCGATAAAAATGTTGGTAATTTCTTCAAGATTGACATGTCGATATTAGTGCTATAAATTAGTCTTTTTTGTTGATGTTATATTTCCGAAAATTACTCATTCTATACTTAAATATTAAAAATTCATGTACCAAGCGTTATTCCACAAAGTCTCGACTTGTCAGCTTTTAAGTAATCTCAACTTTCTTTTGGCTAAAGTGTATGAAAAAACGTGAGGAGTACTGATTCTGTAAATATGTTAAATGTTTTTAATCAAAATGATTATTGCTTTACACAAAGAAAGGTTTTCTCAATTTTACAACATAAATCAATGATGACAAAATGTTTCTAAAAATTTTTTTCCAAGGAAGCTGCTCTAGATTAACAATAATGGTTTAGCACAGCACGATTTAAAACAGAGAATAATGCCCGATTCATAAAGAGATAATAAATGTGACTATGTATGGAAGGCGAAAGTTTAATTCCCTTGATTCGTTTGTTATATCGGGTGGAGGAGGTTGAAATATTTTCGGAATTTAGAACGGAAGAATGAAACCAGAGCAGGGAATTAAAGAAAAAAAAAATTTTTTTTTGATAATAATGTCAGCAACCGGGCACCGAAAAACAATACAAAGAAAGACGGGATTAGAAAATCTTTTGAACTAAACATAAATGAGTATCTAAAACACACAGGATTTAATGCAATCTTAAGAGTTGTGATCTATGGAGATTTCCAGCATCGTATGGGGTACAGACCTTCAATAACATCTCAGTTACCAATGCCATGTACGACACTAACGCCACCGGTCTAACTGTAGGATCTCGACGACGGATGTGATGCTTTCATACCATTTCGGTGATTGCTTTTCAATGATAAATGCTCTATTATACAATTTCTATTTTCCTATCATTTCAGTTTTGTGTTTCATATAACGAGACGCTTCATTTAGTCCTACATACGGTATTTGAACTCTTATTCAATGGCTTTAAGATAAATGGTTCAAAACAGTATTCAATAATCTACAATTCTATGGAAGAGAGAAAGATACCAATCCTGGTTTGTCACAGTCAAATATACCTGAAAGGCTTCCATTTTTTCCTTTTGCTAGGTCAAAGCAGGCCATTAAAAGTTTAAATTTCTTCGAGCTAACGTTTCTTCTTCATAAGGATAGCCTATATCAAAGTACTCGAACATATTCAATAAATTAAATTAAAGATCTCAAGGATTTTAACGTAGAACGGTATTCCCCGAGACTCTAAATAATGTCATGACTATCACCTCTCAATAAAACTCTAGGAAAGGTATTTAAAAATATAAAAAGAATAATTTCATGATAGATAACAGGCAAATAATAACAAAACTCACTGGAGGAATTTAAAACGAAAAACGATTCCAGCAGAATAATTTTACAAGTTTCTCAAAAAAAAAAGAAATAAAAATCTGTGGACAAATATACCCTACTTCCTGAGAATAATTTCTTAGATGTATCAAATAATAACGCACAATTTAGGCAAATAATAGACAAAAAGTCACAAAATCTCGCCACTCCAAAGGGATTAAACAAATGTATAGCTGAAGAATTTCTTCAGGCGGATCTAGCATCAGCTTCACTACAATTGGTAGCTTCGGAAATACTATCAGCCATATGCATATCCTGATCCTCATCTTCCATTAGAACATTAATAGGATCTTTTGATGCTGCTGTTTCCATAAGTCTTGCAGCATCTATTCCATCATGCTCATCACCGTTATCCCGATCCAACGAAAGCAGCATGTTTCGGAACTAAAGAGTAAAGAAAATTTATTAAAAAAAATTTCTAAATTTTTGCGACTGAAAATTAACAAAAATAATATCATTACAAAGAACTTACAGCCACAATTTGGTTAGCCATTTCGATATGACCGTTGACCGTGTTACGTTTTAAAGCTGTTTCCGGACGAAGTTCTTCAAGCGCTGAGTGTGGATTGAACATCAACATATTACGTCGACTGCTAACAGCTTTTTCATAAACTTTAGCTGCTTCTGATGGACTATACTCTTGTACTTTTCTAAGGAAAATAAGAAATTTTGGCAAAATGGCTTGAAAAGAGAAAGTGAAAACAGCATATCGTTTTAATTATTGCCTAAATTTGTCAGAGAAGTAGTTCATATGATAGAATAAACTAGTCCAAAAGCAAATAACGCAAAAGATAAATCTTTAAAGAGTTATTCGGTCCACTCAAAATAAGCATATGGCACATAATATTTGTTCAAAAGAATCATCAAGAGCCATTTGCTACTAAGTTCATTGGAAAGAAATTATGCAACAAGATTGAACAATTAGAATTACTTACGCATCACTGAACCCATAAAGCTTCATCAAGAAATTCTTCAAATAAAGTAATATGAAGCATGCTTGGCTATTTTTCATACATTCGTGAAGCATACTCTTATCTTCCGGAAATCGTCCTGTAATAAGCATGAAGTTCGAAATTACAGTGACCTACATAAACGAAAGAAAGAAAAAATGAAGAATAATTGCATTCAACTGTCATATTCCGAATTTTGATTCCGATATTCTAATTTTTGTTAACTGCCACTAATTTTTGTTTATTTTTCACCCTTCATTTACCTCCAAAGGCAATCAAATCTCGTTCTGTTTTGTGCATATATGACTCAGCTGTGCGTATTATAGAAAAAAAACTGTTGAAACTCAATAACTTTACGAAATTTGTCTATAGAGAATCAAGAGAGAAATTGATGATGATCTCACCAATTTCAAAAGAAAAGTGAATTAGATAAACAGCCATGAAATGAAAAGTGCGACTAGTTGCAATAATGAGATGTTAATAACTATAGAACAATAGAGTAATAGCAATGACAAATAACATGGAATAATAATATGGAATTGAAACTAACTGTAAATAAGTTCCGGTGTATATTCAGCTTCATCATCATTTTCTACATTGCTTGGTCGAGGAAGAAGTTGACCCATGAAATTGTTGATTATGTTTTGTCCGCTAATGGAAACGATGGATTCTATTCGTCGGATAACATATAACGGTTCATCTATCACCTGATACGGAAACATTGCCAAATTATCCGCAACAAATAACCACTCTTCCAATGTCAATTTCTGCAATGTATTGACAAGGTAAAAAAGGCATCTGTGTGTCTTTCAAAATTAGAAATTTTTTGAAGTAACCTCTCGAGAATCTTCGGAAAACAATCGAAGAATAGAAGACAAAAAGCTTCTTCGCTGTTGCCGATTACCACGAAGATTTTGATACAGCCCACTCAATAATGCCTGTCCATCATTCGTCATTTTCGGTATTCCATTTACCAATTTGAGACTGTCACTTGAACCTAAAAATGAGATATTCAAAAAAAAAAACAAAGCGCTTTTCCTCTAATATGCTAGAAGAAATGTTCTAGTGGTTAGAAAAACTCAAATTTTTCAAATAAAACAATTACCTGTCTGATCACAGGCTCGAATACCACGAAGGACAGATTCCGGATCGTTTTTTATGATCATATGTAAACGGAATGAGCAACGTATACCTGCTACCGCCTTACTCTGCAACTTTTTCAAAGTTTAAAAATCCAAAGGCATATTTTCTAGAAGAAACCATATTAGTTAAAATTTTCAAGAAGCAATGGATCATAGTTACTAACATAATAATATCTTATCAAAAAGAACGCAAAACACTTAGCTAACTTGAAGAAAAATACTATCAATTTTTTCCAAGCCAATACCAGTAAGTAAAGATTTAGGAGAAAATGGAAAAAAGAGTGACGAAGGTACCAACCGGAACCATGCCAGCATATTTTGAATCGATATCCCTCAATATATTCTCTACTTTATTCCGAACAAGAGTGTTTCGATCAGTGGACATAGCGATCAACGTTGGAATTGATGAACCTGGTGTCACTAATCCCTGACTGAGGGTTAGAATTGCAACCTGCAAAATTTTCATCACCGAGATACAGAATTTTCAAAGAAAGCTTTTGAATCCATTTGAATCTTCATTTTTTTAATGCTGATAAACTATCCCAAAAAAATCGACATCATAAATCGCACCTTCAAAATATCACAAAAATGATGGAGTTCATAATTACCTGAACAGCAGCAGTTCGTACAGCATCACTTGAATTGTAATATGAATTCAGCACTGCGTTCCAATAAAGCTGTATGATCGCTGAAGCTAATCCGGAATTCGCCAATTCCATCTCTTTCAAATCATGTTCTTCTTTTGATATATGCCCTATAGCCATATATTTGTAATGTGGCATAAGATGGAAAAAGTCATTCTTGAATAAATAAAACTAATAAACTGATATTTGTAAAAAATAAAAGTATTTTTTGGGCAAATGTTATCTGATCCTCGTTGGACTACCAGTATTTAAAATACTTGGTTTGAGCTTCTTAATAAACGGTTTACAGAATGCTTGAACGTGATAATTAGTAGAAAGTGACCCTACCCTGGATAAGTAACGAAAAAAAGAAAATCCATCCAAAATACAGTATAAAAAATATAAAATACTATCCAAAACACTATCCAAAAGTGCGATAATTTCTAAGCCACAAAAGAACTACTAACACAAAGATAAACTAAATATCAAAATAACATCAAATAATTTACTATGAAAGAATGTAAAAAGGATGAAATTCATTTTTTTTATAAAAAGGATGAAATTCAAATACATTATTTTTCTGAATTTTATTTCGATTTTTATAAAAGAAACCTACATTCATTGTTATTTTTGACCATTTTTGTTTCTTCAGCACTCAAAAACAATTCTAAATTCTTCAGAGTTTGTATTTTCAAGCCCAAATACTCTTTATCATCAGTTCCCAGCAATGTCATATACATATTTCTCAGTTCCGTTCGTGTCAGGTATTCGGAATTAGTTGCTGTGAAATTTCCTAAAAATACAATTTAAAAAATTTTTCCAGAAAAAATGAATCAAATGTTGTAAATTTTGCGGACTTCTTGATTTTTCAGTCAATAAGTAACACTACTAACCAATGGAATTCAAAGCCTTTAGTCGGATGTCACCATCACGATATCTGCAGAATGTTATCAAAACTTGGAAAATCATTTCAACAAAGAGATTCGGTTTTGAAGATTGTTTTTCTTCCTCATCATGCTCTTCATTTACTTCCGTTGATGAAGCGGATGGTGGCAATGCTGCATTTGCATCTAGAAATTTTTTCGCTTCTTCATTATTTTCCAAAATTCCATCCAAATCGAAATAGCGTGACATCAATCCGATAGAAAACAACGACCTAAGAAAAATTAATATGTTCAAAATTCAGTCTGAAATCGTAAAATGATATAACTTAAAATATAACTAAATCAAAAACGGAAAGTAATCACAAAACTAATAATAACAGCTAGTAGTAAATTAATAAAGATCATTAAATGGGAGAATTTTTCACCTTAGGACCATTGGTTTCTTTACTGGTAAAATACCAGGGCTTTGTTTTCGCAGTACATCCTCCTTTATTTGATGTAAGTATTCTGCAAACATACAATTTATTAATTTGGTATGTCAATTATGAATTATATCGCTTTACATCAATTTAAAATCTAGACAATGACTTTACATTAAAATATGAAATACCATGCAGAACACTTTATTTTTAAATTGGAGAAAACATACAAAAGATTTTTATTACAATTTTATGGGAAGCACAAACTTACTCAAATACTTGAAAAATGTTTCAATAACTGCCGGAGTTCGTTTTTTCCATTTATTGTATATAGCTGCATTACAGGCTAATGATGAAGCAATGATACGCATACCACCATCTTTCACTAGTTGATATAAGCTTTCATCGAGCGTTTTGAGGAATGATTCTGATGGATGATCCATCAATGGAACCACTCTTTCCAACATATTGACAACCTTTAACAATATATATCGCATATAATAATAACTGCAAGCAAAATTAAGAATGAAATTATTGAAAATATTCGGATTTGATAAAAATTGTCTCAAGCTTAAGAGAAATTCTTGAAAACTTGAATTCTCAATCTTCCAAATCGATTTAAACAGTTATTTCATGAAAATTGTGCAAACAATAGCACCTGATTCATAACTTGCTGCTCTGCTGGTCCATTCATATTCATTGATAAATATGGCTGCAGTGTTTCGGCATGTTTAACCATCAGATCTGGTTTTGCTTTGCTGAACAGTGATAGAGTGGATAGGCAAGCCAGCATTCGTTCTTGATGTTCCTTGTGAGCGGCTGCTGCATTCAATGAAGTGCTTTCTTCGCCATTATTCATTACTTCACCACCACCTTAAGTAATAGAGAAAACCAATTTGCACTTTCTAAAGTTAACTAATTGAGCAATTTAAAAAGAAATATGTAAGGGCTATTTTGTACACCTTTTAAACTAAAAAAGTATTCAAAATGCAAAGCTAAAATGAAATTAACCGTGTTCAGTTCTTCGAAATAAAACTCCTAAAATCTGAATTACCTGAAGCCATTTTAGAATCCAACGTAAGGACATTGTCTACTAATGTATCCACAATCTGTCGTGAAGCAAATAACAATGCTCGATCATTGTTTTTCAGTAAACTATTTAGTAGTTGTTCGAAGAAATCCAATGTATTTTCCTTGATACATATTTGAACCATATCTGTTAATGTCATTACCTAAAAATGACGAAAAGGCATCCAAAGGTAAATCGAAAAAAAGAACAAAAAATCTTTTTGCCGCTCATTTCTTTGCTTTTTTCTTGAAACACCTATCAGAAACTTCATAATAGATAGAAGATAAACCATAACTTATTGATTAGTTGAATAGAATCTCGTTCACGAGCGGGTTGAAACAACAAGCTTTGCATTGTATCAATAGTTAGCTTTTTTACTCCTTCTTCATCCGATATACGTCGCACGATCCGTGCCAACATTTCTGGCACTTTTTCATAATCAGGCTGTTTCTCGCATATCTCGCGCAGTATACGTATTATACGTTTCCGAACTGCTACACCAGAATCCTAAATTGAAAAATGAAATAAAAACGACTCGACTTCAGCACAAACAGAAAGCATTATTCCGAAACTACAAATAATACTAATAGAAGGTAAATTTAAAACTTTGTTTGAACCAGTACCTTGATACGTTCAATTAATAATGGATAATATTGCGGGACATATTCAGGTTTCGCAATCAAATACTTCCCAATGAGTTCAATGGTCGCTTCACGAACTGCCGCATTCGGATCCATCATTCTTGCCTGAACTGCTTTGCGTACCTCGGGCTGAAAAAATGCATTGATTGCTCTTCAAATGTACTTACTCTCACAAAGTATACTGTATTAAAATATGTATAAACAGTCGCACATTAAAATATATAAGTAATTTAAAATCGTGAAAATTTTTGGAATTATCTAAAGTCACCAAATCCACAAAACTCTTGGGATAGAATCTTCCTTTTTCTTTCAAAAAATCTTCTAGTACTTCTAAGATAAAAAAAAAGCCTACAATTTTTAAAACTGCATGATCTGCTTCAATAATCAAGGTTAAACACCGCATTGCTTTGGTCCTTAAACCAACTGCCTGTTCCGCATGTATACCATATAAAATCTAAAACACTTTTTTTCAAATCATTATATGGCCTCTTTAGCAGCCTTTAGTTATTAATAAACATTAATTTCTTCAAAATATGCTAACATGGTTGAGATATGTCGAAAATGACTGACTAAATTCCCGACTTGAAGCTAAGAATCTTACAAGCCATGAAGCATCACTATCCATCAAAATACTACCAGTGCGTCTGAAAAGTGGTGTAATACACTAAAACACGAGCATAAAAACGACCAATGATTCGCACATACCAAATGCAAAAAAGTTAACTAAATGAACTTTCAATGGTAAGAAAACTCCGCTTCCATCAGCTTTTTACTTTGTGAAGCTTGGATGAAAATGTAGAATAAAGTTTGAATATCAAAACTAAATAAGAAAAAGAATAGAATCCACTATAACTTATTTAAGAAAGATTACAAAAAGCTGAAAGAATCAGAATGAAAAAGCAATGCCATCATGACACCTAAAAATAACTTTAAAAAAAAATTTGCTGCTTGCAACTCACGCTTTATTTTTTAAATTACAAACAAGATTAAATATTGCATACGCAATGGTTTGAATCAATACATCAGTTTGTTCGGTTAAAATAATTCGTTTAAGAAACATACGCAATTTGTTCAGCACGTTTCCTCATATGCTTTTTGTCGGCAGTCTTGATGAGAAACATCTTCATTAGTTGACATCGTTCCAGAACCTGAATTCATATGCAGCAGTAAGAAAAAATTTTCTAGGTTCCATTATTGACATTAACAAATACTCTTAACAGATGAATATATTTTTAAAAAATCAATATATTTTAAAAAAGTATCAATATACTTAAAAATAGAGCTAGAAGCAAAGTAAAACTGTAACTAAATAAAAATTATTAAAAAGATTCAAACTCAAAAATACACTAACTCTAGCAGATTTCTTTTCAAATTTTCGCTTCTCTTTATCATTTATTTCGGAGCTATTCATGATCTGCTTCAGCTTCTGCTTTGCCGATTCTGCTTCTTCGTATACTTCTTTGTACCAAATACCCACATAAAACATTATCGCGTACTAAAAATTCCAGATTAAAATTTTCGACGTTGCTATATATTTAGAGATAAAAATTAATTAGAAAACAGACAAAATGTCAAAAAACTAAATAAAAGAACATTTGCACATAACGGAAATCATTACGAAAACTATGAATGTCTAAGAATAAGACATAGTAGTATTGCTGATTGCATGCAAAAAAATATAAACCAATAACCAAATACCTCGATGGAAACATCGGCATCACCTCTTCTTTCAACGAGATAATCAATCAAGGCTCGTTGAACCTTCTTCATTTTATCTGCTGGTGACATCTGTAAAGGATGTTTAAGATGAAAAAATTCCGTAGGAGTTTAAAATCGGTTAGAATAAGTTAGCCACAATTTACACTTGGCTAGATGTAATAACTAATAACTTAGATACTAAGAATCACAAAAAGTTTGAAGTCACTGACTTATATGTTTTCTATGCTGCCGTAAAATGAAGGATACTCTCTAAGTCCATCTCAACACCCTAAATGGATGGGAATAACAAGAGTTACAAAATACAAAGGCACGATGTCCACATGTTTCAGGAAGAACTGATGTGACTGTATGTATAACAGGAAAACTAACATGACTGATATCAATAGTATCGATATCGCCAGTCTGTTCCTCTTCCTCAAGCTCTTCATACAAAAGTGTTTTAACAACTACATCTAGCCGAGTATCATCGGAAATAGCTTGGTGCATATCTTTACGAAGCGAAGCAGTTACTGTACCCAAATAATCCAAGCTGTAAATGAAATGCAAATAGATAAAAGAAATTCGAAAATATAAAACAAAGTTATGCACGGGAAAAATAACTTTCTGGGAGTTTGAGAAGAAATCTTAAATATCTGTGAGTTATAATTTCACGATTTTATAAAAATACCTGGCAATTCTCAGTGACATATCAACATTTTTCGAACGATAGAAAGTAACCAGAACATTGCCCAGTAATGTCAAAAGCATTTCAGCAGCAGGCCATTCAGGTTTGTACAAAGCAGTGAGCAAATCATGCACAAACTGGTCGAATAAACGTCGATAATCTTCTTCTGATTTGGCTGTGCATCTGCAATTCGAAATGACAGTAAGGTAAACCAAAAAAACTTTAATTCAAATCTCTACAAGTGTTCATTCAAAAGTGAGAAATTAATGCAAAGAAAATTAAGTGATCTAGTTCTCTTAATTATCTTATTTCTTAATTTTCACTTCCCTTAAAAATTCAAAATAAAACGCTAGTTAGGGTGAACAATAGTACTTCACAAACTTACTTAGCTAGGAATCCACTGAGAAATAATGATGCCATTTTTTGACATTCAACCACAGAATCTTTAACTACAGTATCATCAACTGCTGTTTCTTCGCCAACATCAAAAGGTTCATCGGAGCGTCGTCGCCTTGGAACCTTTAATAATAAATCAAATGTCAAAAACTATCCTTACTTTCTCGTTTATTTAACTATCATAAAATCAATTTTTTGTGAGCTGATACTAATTAAATTTAATTCAAATTCAGCGAATAAAATGTCTCAAAAAAACAAAATACCTTATTAAAATATTTTACTTTCTTCTGTATTTAATCCAAGCAAACATATAATATCTAACAACAATAGACAATTTTTTAATTTTCTTGTCATCTTTTCCTTTGAAGTCAAAGACAGTATAATAAAAAGAATTTTTTACAGAAAACAGGACAAAATAAAGTATTAAAAGCAATTTATTATTCACCTTCACAACACTTTGTACAAGCTGCATAATAAGAACAGTCATATTACTGATCCATTCGTCAGCAGTCATACGATAACTATTTTTCGATGTTTTTATCGGAGGTAGACGATGAACAGAACTGAGCAAATCCTTGAAAATTTTGAAAATAAATTTGAAATTTTTTTTTGCTAATAACTGGAAAGTAAAGAAGCGAACTGATTATAACAGTCACTAACTTGAATTATGCTTTTTCGAAAATTCTCATAACGCGAAAAAATGGCCGAAAGAAGTTTGATGGATTGCATTTGTAATTCACCAACATTATCTATAAAGAATGGTCCAGATGCCAGAGTACACAGCTGCAGGACGGCTGTGTCTGTTAGGGACTGACTACGAACCTGAAATTTTCATAAATGGATCCTCATTTAAAAAAAAGCTATTTTGAGTCTATTTCATAAGTAGAAACTGAAGAGTACTTAAACTGTAATTTAACAATTTTATATTCGGAACAATTAAATGAACAATAAACTAAATTCTATTTGAATATTCCCAATCTTTTGTGAAGAATAAAAAATCTGAAACCTTCACCTGCAACAGAAAAATAATTTTTATTCCCAAATTTTAATAAAAAAAATCTTACAAGCTCAGCAAAGCATCCGACAAGTTCAGTAACACGAGTGTAAATGTTTTTGATAATACGGGATCGAGCATTACTTATAGATCTTTTTCGTTTCCTATCTTCTGCAAATAGAACTGCTAAAATAAATAGAACAATAGTCTATAACTGAAATGTCAACTTTGTTTTTCTAGTTTATGGTTACCGTTCTTTCGTCCTTTATTAGAAGTACGACATGAGCTATCGGATGTTGGATAGATAATATTGTTAAGAAACTGCTTGCAGAGTTGTATGGAACGATCAATTGGATCTTCAATAAATACCTGAAAGAATCGAAAAATAAAAACATATGTTAGATTATCCAGTCAAAATATGTTAGATCATCCAGAAAAGACCGTCCAGAAAATACACTGGATTAGCTTAAGCTGGGAGAAAAGATAATTTAAACTATACCAAAAACCAAATTACAAAATACTAAGTGATAACTCAGTGTCACAAAAATATATCTCAATATTTTCCTTACTTGTTTAGGCATTTTTGTAGATGTCATTATAAGCATTGCAGTACAAGATGCATCAGCCGCACGCATTATACGATCACCGATTACTTCACGATATGCTTCATTTGAATCGTCTTCATCGTCCTACAAAAAAATGAAAAAATAAGTGTATCAAACTAATAAATGTGGACTTCATACAATAGTGTACAGATTTATTGAAACATTCGAGAGCACTTGATTATTCCCATTAATTTATCGAGAGCACTTGATTATTCCCATTAATTTATCTAAATCGACTATAACGTTCATATTGAAGTCGTTCCCGTAAATTTTATTAAAACCATCAGAACATATACGGGAAATTCCAAAAATGTAGCAGTAGAATGAATGAAAAATTTATCTTTTTATGTGAAAATTTAGGAGAAACAAAAATTTACCTCATTAAAAAGAGTAATGAGTGACTGTTCCCCTTCTACGCCGATTATATCACGGATATTCTTTTCCAAAATTGTCAAAAGCTTTACCAGACGTTCTGGATTGACCTAAAGTATATTTTTACATAAAACTCCTTTGCTGAGGAAGAATGAAATGATGAACACCTCAAAAGCTAAACAGAAGAAAAATTTAATCTATTACTTCTCTTTATCAACAATATTCTCTTATAAATCACAAACTTTGCACAACTAAAAAGTTTAAAAAATACTTTATTGATTTTCTTCCATGACTTCAATTTCTGCGCTTCCTGTCGCAATTCTTCGAGTTGATCTTTGTCCAGAAAATCTTGCGGCATTCCGCAGTCATCATCTGCTAAAATTGGTGGCAAAAATTAGATTTCTATATATCAAACCGAAAGTAGACCTCTAACATTAGTTACGCGAAGATTGATAACTGGAAGCGAAAATGAATGAGGTAAGTAATGCGTAGTAAATTCGCCTCAACCAATAATTTACTTTTCAGATCATGCTTAGCAACCCTGAGGGACTAACCATTTGTACTTGGAACGAAATCTTGTTCATCAATTGTTTCAAAAATTTGATCAATAATGGTGGTAAATTTTATATACGATTCCTTCTCTGCCATAACTGCAATATTTAACTAAGTGAGTTCATTAGAGATATCTGATTTATGCAATTATCGACATCCGATAAAGTTTATTAAGTCTAAGCTGTCTTGATTTTATTTGAAGTCCATACATGCATAATTATTTTTTTATATAAGCCACGCTACTATCAGAAGATTCGCTAGATTGCTATTCATAGCAGTTTCTTCGCTTTTTTTGTTTAATTGTATTTTTATTTATTTGCATTCTCTTTATTAGTTTCTTATTTTTGACTTTCACGCATAAAAGCTTCTTTATCTTTGACTTTCGCCATGAATAAATTCGTCTCAACCAACAACATAAGAAAAATGGAAGAAAATCTAAGATAATGTACAAATAAACCTTCATTATTCCAGCATTCAGATTCCGATTCATTCTGCCGACGTTTATGCTTTTCACGTCGTTTACGTTGGCGTTCACGCCACTCTAATTCTCGCTGTTGAATCACTGTAATTCGAGATGTCATACGAAAAAATAAATTTGGTCTACCATAAAACTTGTCATTCTTCACGAAGTGTGTAGCTAGGTATAGAAAGAAAAAGAACCTTTAATAAAGGTTGAGCAATGAATAAAAAATGGGCAAATTAACTTCACAAATAATAAACCTTCTGTTGGTGTCGGCGGTCTTTCCGGTTGGTCAAGGGTTTTTTCTCGGACTCTTTTACGGCCTTTCTTGTGCCCTTCGAAAAATTTAGGTTTCTCATCATTTTCCATCGATCCTTCCTTAGATGTTCCAGCATGATCCGGACGATGCTCAATTTTCGTAGATCCCTCTCAAAAAAAAACATAAAATATAAAGTTTACTAAAACTATGGTAGATTAAAAAATACAGCTTGTCAATTAAAAAGAATTACTTTCTTCTTTCTCATTAGCATCTACTTTCTCCATTTGTGCGAAAAGCTCCATTTGTACCTATAAAAATTTATTTCAAACTTTTGTTACGAAAAATGAAAAATGAAAACTTTATTTTGGCAATTCAGAATTATTAGGTGCAACAAAATAAAGTGAACACAAAAGTTTCAAATTAATTTTCAAATTATTCACTGCAAAAGAAACAAACTTTTTCGTTTTGTTCTTCCTCATATGTTTTTGTTCGTTGTCGGCGCCGGCGACCTTCAGTTGGATCAAAATAACCAGTTAGAGAATCGAACAATGATTCAACCTGTAGATAAAACTAGTGAACGAGGTGGCTCATAATTTTTTGAGCTATTTCGATTAAAAGACCTTCATGACTGATGCCTATCATTCACACCAAAAATGAATTATAACTTTTAATAGCCATAATTCCTCGGAAAGAAAACGAAACAGCAAAAACTAATATAAAATAATGCTTGTTAAGCTACTTAATTCTGAAATCACTACTATATTACATCAAAGTCTAAGAAATAGAGAACATTTTTATTCGGTCCCAGGTGGAAGAAAGAATTGCGAAATTCAATTCATGAGCAAACCATGTCCTTTTTCCTGCGTATTTGTTGAGCTTTCGGTTGTTTTCCGAGAGAAACAATTTGTCGACGTAGTTGAACTTGCTGTTCATCCTCCTGTATTGCAGTCGATTTCGATATATCTGAGAAAGATGGTGTAGGTATTTCGGAAACACTTGCTGCCTCCTTTTTCAGTGATTCAACCTCGGTTGTATCATTTGCTTCCGCAGTATCTTCTTTCACAAGTGTAATTTGTCCTTGAAGTTCTGCTGATTTATCCTTGAAAAATTTAAACGTTTATAAAGATAACAAACGTTTTATAAAGGTAACAAACAAGCGTTAGTATTGTGAGGAAATAAACTATTAAAAGTAATTTGAGAAAGTAAAATTTTCAAAAAACAATTTCACGAAAAACAAGTAAAATATAAAACAATATATTACCATTACATCTGTTTCAGTTTCCATCGAATGATTGCCTGCTACATTCATTATTTCAGGGGCCACTACATTTTCAGGAATATCAACGTCAAATGCCTGCAATTATTTAAAATTTCAGTAAACGAGAAAAAATGATTTTCTGAATTCATAGTATTAAGCATCACAAAATGTAGAAAAAGGAAATTGGCTGATTTATGAACACAGTTACTCAATCCATCTGTTAGGGGGTCATGGAGCTGTCTATAAACAGCATGATAAAATGAATGGTCATTTTTGTGATTTAACTTAAATATCTGCACAGCAAGGTTCTAACGATATACCACAGTTATATAACATTCCGTTTGTTCAAACCTGATTGTTGATTTCATACAATTCACGCACAAAACACGGTGCCGCATGCATATCAAAATCATTTGTTTCACCATCTTCATGTTTCAATACTCTGAAATTAAATTACAGTTATTTCAATACAACAATAAGCTGTAAACTACATGAATAAATATGTGCATTGGTTAGAAAAGAGATTAGTGGATAAACACAGCGGTCATTTCGTTTAAACAAACGCTTGCGGAACATTCATAATAAAATGATTTAAAAAAAGAAACAATACTTAATATGAAACAATTGGTCTACCAACCAAAATCTATGTTATAAAAGAAAGATAGAAACCACTTAACAAAAAAATTTGCTGATAACAACTAACACATCGGAAGTTTCAATTTGTGAAATAGCTTCGACGGCTTGTATCAAGACTTCTTTCTGTGTAGGTCCGATTCGTGGTATATTTATGGTTTCACACTTCAGATTGTTCGTGTAAGGCAAATACAGAGACGGAAATGGTAAATGATTCACCACTGTAATAAATTTTTTCATGTTATTTAAAAAAATTTATTTTGAAAGATCTTTCAATTTCTTAAGTCTGCTCCAAAAGGCTAAATTCTCAAAAAAATTATTGGTTATTGCAATAAAAAAAGGTATCGCGCATCAAAATTAACCGAAATGAAGTAAACTCCAACAGTAACAGAGTGACTGAGAATATCTGATTAGACATGGTAATGGATGAGTTTCATAAAACAGTAAATTATATCCGTTTCAGGATATGTAACTATAAGCTAATAAAAACTCAGTAAAACGTTACAACTCAAAATTGGTAGTAAATCATACATTTGGTAAGCGTATGACAACCGGCTAAATGTATGGGTATGGGAAAACTGTCGGCTTTTTCTTTCATTATGTTGAAAGCTTCACGTGCTTCACGTTGCTTTCGATTTTGTTGCTCTCGTATTGCACGTACTTTTTCTATTTCTTTGCGTTGTTCCTCAAGTTTTCGAGCTTCTTCCTGTAAAGAAATGAAAACAAAACATTACGAAATTAATTAACTTCAGGTATTTTACATTGATCGGACTAAAAATTAAAATTAGCGTGATTTATTTAAACCATTCCAATTCAGCGTTGTATAATCGTAACCTTTGTTCGGAGTATTATAACAGCACGGAATTTCCAGTTAATCCTTGTGAACATGAATGGTACTTGTCAAAAGAACAAAACACGTCGATATTAGAAGCTGAGAAACTAAGATTTTATTTACAAAACAGTTATTAAGGAATCTTTTTTTTTTACCTGCCGCTTTTGTTCTTCCAAAATTCGTTGTTGCTCCAAACGTAATCTTTCATGTGCTTCTCGTTGCTGTTTAAGCTGTTGTTCTTTCTGATAAGCTATTCTCCGCAGCTCTTCCTGTTTCAAACGTGCTGCTTCCTCCTGCTGCTGACGTGCCAATGCTTCGGCTTTCTGGCGTAACAGCTGAAGAAACTTCAGTGAATTACTTATCTTTTTAAATCTTATTATCATGTTTCTGTCTACGAGAATTCGGAAGATCATTCAAAAATTAATAAACTAACTTCATCTTGCTGCTGTTTCAACCGAGCTGCCTCACGCTCCTGATGCATGAGGTCAAGTTGCCGTTGTTGTTGTTCCAGCAGACGCTGTTGTTCCAATTGTCTTTGTTGCTAGAAATGGATATCAAATCATGTCATATGAGAGTAAAAATGTACTATACTTTTGTTTTAAAGATGAAAAGTGAATTCAAATCAACTGATCTGTGATATTAGTAAATTTGCTTTTCTAATATCAGTATTACAAATCAATTGAACACTATTACTTTTATTGAATAGCGTCAATAGGGAATGGCAATAGTAATAATATTTAAAATAATATTAGAAACAGGACGAAGATCAAAAGAATAAAAAAAAGTCTGCATGAGCAATAATATACCAAACAATAATATTTAATTCTGAAGACCTGTACAATAATAACAAAAATGCAAACTTGTTGTTGTTGCGCTGCTTGTTGTAATGCACGCTGATATTGTTGTTGTTGCAACACCACCTGCTGTTGTGCAAAAGTCTGGAAAAAAACATAAAAGACATTAAGCCAAAATCTTGATAACTCAATAAATTAAAAAATGTGATCAGCTATAAATAGAAGCAAATTAATTAATGGAAAACTAATCAGCGAATCGGTAAATCAATCAACCGCAATAAAACTACTTTGATAAGCAGCTGATTAGTTAAATAATAATCTAACAATGATTGAAGAGCTCCAATCAGAACCCCTTCTCTCTCCTAAGTCTAATTATTAATAGTAATTTCTTAAAATCAAAAAATCTGCCTGCTAAGAATTCAACATGTGCCACACCAACAAGGAAGCAACAATTGATTTCACAATCAAATTTAAAGATATTATTAACTCCAACCTAAGAAAACAACATGAATCTTTAATTTCAGTCACAAAAATCCATCGAAAAAACATAATAGTGTATTTAACTGCCAAAGTATTTAGAACATAATAAAATTAATAGCTCAGATACTGGTCATATAAAGTATTAAAACTACTGATCAAGACAAATTAAATAATCGGAATCAAATAATAATAAATAAAAGCAACTCTCCAATTATTATTAAATTGTCATTACTTTTCAGATTTCTTCCAAACACAAAAAATCCACTTTTTAGAACTTACTTGTGACTCATGAAGCCCTAAACTACGTTGATGATTTTGTAATGCTTGCTGCTGCTGTTGTTGTTGTTGCATAACTTGTAGCAAATGCTGCTGTTGTTGGAATGTTTGAATATCCATCGGATGCTGCTGTAACATCTGCAATACTATTCCAGTTTTTTTGGTAATAAATAACTTCGACTACAATAATTACTGCTCCGAATAATCAGGTTTCAAATTTTAAAAATATTTTAAGAAACAAAACATTATTATTAAATACTATCATCAAAGTTATCACCAAACACTTTTTGAAAAGAAAACCTTGAATGAACAACTTTTTTTCATTTGCCGTTAATACTACCACAAAATTCAAAAGTTTGCAATAATTGAACTTACGATTCCTCCCGTCTGCTGACTACCATAAAGAGATGGTATTTGCATATACTGCTGCTGTAGAAGCATTTGTTGGTTATAAAATGTAGTCTGTGCGTTTGCTGACACAGCCGGTGAACTAGTAGCTCGTGGAGAATTCTGAAAATTATGAACCAAAATGATTTACATTTTATGATCTCGAAATAATCTGAACAGAAAAATCATCCATAAAATATTTTATTTCACAATATTAGATCAATTTCGCATTTACATCACAAATTTCAACACCATTCACAATATTATTTGCAATCTTCACATATAGTATTGCAGAACAATTTAATTTCAGACTTATGAGCATATTTTTATGCGATGAATCGCTGTTTCATGCAGGTAAGGAATATTTCAATAGAGAAGAGGAGCTTGTTATACAGATTGCAGATGGAAATTTTCAGTTCATACCGTTAGAATTGGGAATTTGAAGATGGATAACTATCGAAAAGAAATTTCAAAACATACCGGAAGAGAATTGATGTTGTTCATTTTGCTACTAACAGGATGGAGGTACCTGTAGTACCGCCGCCAAAATTAATTAGTACCAGCCGAATATGGAATATTTGATTTTCTTCGCGTACTGAAATAAAAACAGTGCACAGACATGAAATGATAACATATCATTATTGAAATGAAAATATTTAATATTCAATAAAAGCACTTCGAATTCATAAACTTTTCATGAAAGCATCAAAATTGCTACATAACTAATTTATGTTTAACAAAGGACAAAAAGTACAAATGCTTCATCCGGTAAATAAATAATGAATGGATGTTACACTGTATATGTCAACGTCACATCAACATTATGCAGAAAAAAGATAGTGTACATAAGTAAATAAAAATAAAAAATCCTATCGCCGTTGTCATTGATGCTATTAAATCGGTTACCATTGATAAATGCTTTGCAAATTTTTTTCCAATTTCAACTTTTTTCTCTTTTTTCTTTCTTTTTTTTTCTCATTTGTATTTTTGTTTTTTCTTTCGAGTTTTATATGGCAGAGATCGTTGAAAGAACATACTATTAAGCTGAAATACTATACTAATGCTAACATATCTCGCATTCCCCGTTCTAAGGCACCATAAATCAGCTTACGTTAATCAACAGCGGTCCGTGAAAAAAAGTGCGTGTCATCAGGATGCAAATGTGACGCATTACCAATTCATCTTGGCAGAAGGATATTTTATTTCCTTTGATGAAATTGCATTTATTGATTTAGCATCATTTGTTAGCAATTTACATTTGAAGGATTGAAGTAAATTTATTTTTTCCTTATTTTTATCTTAATTTTTTATATTTTAGTTATGTTCATTATATAAGATTTATTTAATAATAGTAGTGAGTAAAAATCAGTACTTGTACTTTGTACTTTTTACGCCTTACAAGTTGTACTTACTGATAGTCATAACTTATTAATTGCTTATTGCTTTAGAATTATTTAAATATCATTCATTATATAAATGTCATTATTTCATTATATCATTATATAAATGAATGATATTTAAATCATTCTAGAACAATAAGCACTATATTTTGTATACGTTTACTTATTATTCACTTTTTACACCGAATAATCAAAGCTGATTAATTATCTATAGTTTGAAATTAATCGTAACAAATTTTTATTTTATTCTTTTTATTCGTTTTTTTTTCATAATATTTGCAAGTTTGATTGATTGAGACTGATTTTACTGTTTTTTAAAATATATAATACTGTTGTTGTCGGTTGCTATTTTACACCATTCATTGCTTTTTTTTTTCTTTTAAATACTAGGAATTATGCTATTTTGATATTTCTTTTTTTTTGACCATGTAGCAAACTCGGCTTTCTTCCACGAATAAAATCACTGCACCCAAAAGGAGATCACTGGCAGTAGTTGAGGCTAAGTTAAGAAAAAAAAAGAAAACCTACTTTAAACTATTTTCTTTTCTCTATGAAATCATGTATAAAACTATTTTTGTTCCATCTTCACATATGCATGCTAATTATTCCATGTTTTAGGTAAATATTTTAAGATCGCATTTAATGGACGAAAATAAGAATGAAATCGAATTGCTTCGTATTGAAAACAAAGATTTGACGGCAAAATTAGAAACATTGAAGTAATTGATTACTCACTACCACTTTAATAGTGAGCATAAAAATGGGATAAATTGTTTCTTTTCAGATCAAAGATAAATAAATGTAGCGTATTTGATAAATTTTTTCATGTAGTAAAAAGTAATATAGGTGACAGTTTTCTGCGAAAGTTTTCATCAAAATGAAGTTCCCAGTTTGATTTCTAAGCGGTAATTGTTGTTATTATCTTCGGTTTAAAATTTTGCTGTATGAAATGAATTCATCAATTTTTTTAACAAATTAAAATAGCTTTTGCTTGATAAATTTCAAATCTTGAAGGCAGAAGCGAAAAGATGATTATCCAAAACTTACGGAATATGAAAGGAATGTTGCTGAATTGGAAGCATTACGCGAATTTAAAATTAAATTGGTTGAAAGCAATTCAAAATTACAACGACAATTACAGGAAAAGGAAAAGGTAATGATCTAGATATTTAAGCAAACGATAGCTTTACTTGAATTATTTTATCACTCTTTTTTTTATTTGTTTTCATGAAATTTTTGTTCTCGAAAAATCCAACCAGATATTTTGTTGCACTCTGAAAATACAATTTATTAATGTGGGGGATATTTATTACAAATTTCAATTTATGGCTTTAAAGCAATGCTAAATCTAAAATTTGACATGTTAATTTGAATTGGAGTGTGAAACTAAATAAGAATGGATAAAGGAAATCTATTAGCCAATCCCAAATTTCTTAACTTTCTTTTAATTTCCAGAAATTAATAGGTTTTGCACGTATAAAATATTCGTACTTTGCATTTTAACTGTAACTGGCAGAAAAAAAATGGTTGTAAGCCTTTTTATTTCTTTTTGTTCAATATTTCTCGAAAATTCCAAACGGCAGGCTTTATCTAGGAATTGATTGACTTGTCGAAAATAAGTCAAGAAAAACTTCAACGGTTATCAGAACTTGAGGAACAACTTGAAATAACAACAATTGAAAAGGAAATGGCTGAAGAGAAGGCAGAACTTCTTCAGGTTTGTTTGCCAGTAATATAGTGTTTTTTTGCCGTTTGAGATCCTAAAATTAATCACTCATCTTGAATAAATACTCGAATTTAATTATGAATTTGTAGCGAAATTTTATTGAAAGAAGATAGTCTTTGAAGGCCGAAATTGAAATTGAAAAGCAGCGTATACAACAACTGGAAATAGAATTGGATTTGTTGCGGAGTGAAATTGGCCCAGAAAAAAATGGTATATCACAGGTTCGATTTTCTCATTCTAAATTTTTGCTGTATTTGCTAAACGCTGTAATGATGTATAGGGGTTTTTTTCACTAACGAACTGAAATTGAATTGAATTGTAAACCAAAATTTTTCGTGTTATTTTTACAGTATCAAAGAAAGGACAAAATGATAAGTTAATAAAATTATGAAAGCATAGTTCATTTCAAGGTCGGTGCTCTAAAAAATGATGCTTTGTTAAAGGATGACGGGATGCAGCTCAAAATGTTGGAATGTCAGAATATGAAATTAAGGGAAGCAATAGTAAGGTAGGCTTGGCTGAAGTTCGAGGTACTTAATCAGTTCCGTCAATTCAGGATTCATTCTGTGTTGTTATTCAAGAATTCTAGATTTCATCATTGATTCGTATGGACTTTGTTGTTACAGGTTTTATCGGGAATATGTTATTATTTAGATTGCGCGATATTATCGGTCGGCTAGTGGAAGACAAAAGAGAACTGGCACAAGAAAATGAGATGCTGAAGAGTGAATCGGCTGCTGTAGTAAGGATTTGTGAAAATTTGAAAAATGAACTTCAAAAAGCCGAGCGGACAATAATTGTGCTAAGAGAGCGGGTTAGTAGGATATAATTTTCAATATCTTGTGGTAATTTTTACGAAGTTTTCGTGCAAATTTTCTGCTGATCTCGACTATTATTTTATGTATGCGTTTCAAAATTCTACTTATTACGTCACATAATTGTTGCAGTTGGTTGATATGAGTGAAAGGGTAAGTATGCATGCGTTTTTTCTCTTTACTATAATTTTTATCAAATTTCATATTAAACTTATTATTTTTTCTCTCCTGCAGCATATTGCTTGTGATGTTTAATCGTGCTTTTCTTCCTGTAATATTTTGCGAAACTTGTTGTTAGTGTAGGATGGATTATATTTATTTCAAGGTTGTAATATATTTGTGTGTAGAATGCATGTTTGTTGTGAAATTTGCGTTTTAGATTGATGCGACGGCAGATAGTGAGAAAATGATTGAAATTCTAACAGAAAAAAATATGGATTTGGAAAAAAAACTAAGGTTAAACTTGGATCGCTCTTTCTAGGCTTCTCGTTGGTCAAAAGATTAAAAAGCTTTCAAAGATGCTTTACTCATCCATACAGCTTACTGATCTCGTGGACTTGTTTAAAATTTCAATACAGTAAACAAATCTTAGGAAAATTGCAGCACGTTAGAAGAAACCGTTGAGGATTATGAGGCAATCAGATCGATGGATGAAGAAATTCTTGAAACGCAAAAGGAAGCTGAAAAAGAACTTCGACAGGAACTGGATTTAACAAATATTCGTGTTAGTAATGTGAGTATATGACGGATTTCTTGATTTACAAATTTTGAGAAACTTAAGGAGTAATTGTATTTTTTGTTGCTCTTATTCTAGCTTTTGGCACAAATTAAAGTATATGGCGAGCAGGTGGATGAATACGAAAAAATGATCATGAAATTTCGACGAAAAATTGGTGAATTGAATGAAGAAATTCAAGAAAGACAAGATGAAGTAAGTTTGAAGCTTCTTTTGAACTCCCCCCTTTCCTTTTCAATTTATGTCTTTAGGTCGATCATTAAATTGCGCGGAACCTCATTTATTACAGACTAGATTGTATTTCAGATCATTAATCTAAACGAGCAGCTAAAAGGAGAAGAAGATAACAACCTAATGTCGATGCAAAGTACGCAGCTTACTACAGCTACTCGAACATTTGCTGAAGTAAAATTTCTATTTGAATTTAAATTTTGCGGGAATTTTGCTTTGTTAAATAGTCTTCCAGTTTCTGGAAATTAATTTTCAAATAATTTTAGATCGTGGATAGAGAGATGTCTGCCCTGGAATTGAAGTACGAAATTGAGTTGTCAGATTATTTGAAAGCATTTCTGCCTGATAATTTCTCGAAACCTGGAGGTCAGTTAAAATGTAAACAAGTTTCCTCTTGACTTTTTGAAATTTTTGTAACCTAAAAGTTTTTTTCAGGAGACGGTGATGCAGTTCTGCTCACTATTCGTTGCTCCCGTCTTTCGGCTAAAATAACTGTGTTGATAAAATTATTACATCTTAAGGTATCAGCAGATATTGTTTGTATATGTATAGTATCAATTTATGTGAATCTCAGGTTTACTTTTCCTCAAATTTCTATTCTTGAATTTAAGAATATTTAAATTGTGCATTTTGACAGTACCCGTTTGCATCTGGCGGAATACGTCGTGAACACGTTACGAAAAGTCACAAAGCGGAGCAGTGGGCACATTGTGCAAAGTTTTCATTTTTGTTAAGCAATTTCGGCTGTGCTGTTCGGCAGTGTGAGAGGTAAACTCTTTTGGATTACGCCTAAGACAGTTATCTTTTGAGTTTTGATTTTAAGTTGCATTGATGTATTTAAAACTTGAAAATGAAACATATGAAAGGCACATATTAGGCAAATATAAATATTACGAAGTTTTTAGTGTAGTCCGTCGATGTACAGTGGAGAGACTATCACGTTTGGCACCGCTGCAAAGTGATATTGCAAAAGAGGAAGGAATTATTGATCAATACATTGATTTACTTAGGAGGGATAAATTTGATGAAAACACATCTACTGACGGTGTAAATAAAGCAATCAATCATTTGGAGGTTCATTTCTTTCTTATAATGCTTGGTACACAAATTCAGGACAGAAAATTTAATTTCAATACT
>UPTC01000529.1:0-34887 GCA_900537255.1 Acanthocheilonema viteae
CTCTATAAATTCATGAACCGGAATTTCGTTGCTTTGCTCACACGTATACTTAAATCAGTCGAAAGTGGTGAAAAAGCAGGTATATTTATTGAAAAATATCTGAGGAAAAGTTTTTCAGCAACAGCCCGAATACTGTTCGCTAAATGTAGTATCTATGAGGTAATTCCATCAACTCATTTCTTCCCATCCGTTCACGATGCAGTATTGTTCGCTAATGCTGAGCAGAAAAAATAAAAAAATATTTGCAAAGAAGAAAATATAATGGACAATACATTTGCGTAACATTTGTAATAGAATAACACATACATGTAAGGTTAATATTAACTAATAACTTATCTACTATTTTTATCGTCTTTTTCTCTTTATTCTTTATTCTTTCATATCTGAACTATATATTATATTGCTTAAAACTATCGAAAACCTTTGAATGACTGGCGGTAGTTAAATTTCTTTCTTAATTGGATTCCATGACCTATCTAGCACTTATCTTTTGAACTCTTTAGTTGACGAATTTCGTAGAAGGAAAATGGATATGATTCATGGATTACTTGCAATCATCTAGATGTAATGTAGTGCGATTTGGAATGAAACGGCAGTCACATTTACCTGTATCATGCAATTTTTTATTGTCCTCCATTTACATTCATTTATATTACATTTTTGCCACTCATCCCTCATCCTCCTTTTATCCCACAATTCTTTCCACAATTTACATTATCCTTCTATATAAACATTTGTATAGACACGTACTTGAATATAATTTTAGACTTATGTAGATTTTACGGTGTAATGACGAATGCAATACAAAAGAGATGTGAACCATAAATCTGATCCTTTTATTGCGAAATCCAGACATACTATACTTACATAACTGTACCAACTCATCTCTTCGATCCGTGTAAAAACCATGCCTATGCAACCAATTCATTATTTATGTGACGTATGAATAATTTCTCACAATTATGTATATATGGACAACTTTTTGTAGTTAAATACATACTAATATTAAAAGAAAAAAAAATACATACTGATGCTAAAAGAAAAAGTTTTATTCTTTGAAATATTCCTTTTTCAGTATTGTATCCTATTCAGTTTTTATAATCATGTATGTAGAGAGTTTTTGTCTGAGAAAGGAAATATTTTGAATTTAAGAAGTTTAATGATATGAAACCAAATAAGGAAAAGATGTTTCAGTAGAATACCTAATCCTAAATTCTCCTTTTTGCTAGTATTTAATGCAAAATGAAAGTAATTTTATCGAGGATTACTAAAGTATGAAAAATCACAGGTACAGTAAAGTACGGTGACTTTGCTGCCAATGATTGCTCGCCGCTGTTTTGTTAAGCGGTGATACTGAGATGATGGTAGGAATATGGAGTAATCAGGGATGAGATATATCAATGGATTGACGATATTGAGATTGATAACAATATATACAGTCATACTGATAGTGAAAGATTTGGACGTAATATACGGCTTGATATGGTTATCGATTGATTCACTGAGTGTGAAATTCTTTTATGAGAGGTTTGTCATTTGAAGATTAATTGGGAAGAAAGAGAGGAATTTTTTAAAATTAAACTATTTTTCATATTATTTATTGTCTGAAAAAGTCCCTACGTCCTCTTAGTAAAGTTATCTCAACGCTCGTATCATTTCATATTACATTTCACAAAATTTGTCAATGATTAAGCTGCTTTATAGTACTGCATTGAGGAACCATGTATCTTCGCTGAACTGGAAGGATGTAGATATATTCTTACCACCGAAACTCAATGATACAATAGCTGAAGTGTTACGACTTAATGAATTATTAGCTCATAAGCAGTACAAATGTGACGAAGGCATCAGTGTTGGTGATAACAAAGGAGCTTTTACGATTTGTATTGATGGAAGATCGAACAAAACAATGCGGTATGTAATTTTCAAAGATAATCATCAGGATTACTTATATCTGTTCGTTTTGCTTTCATTATTTGTGGGATGTAACCATGGCCAAAATATGATCTGCTGGTAATATAATATTGATAAAGTGCATAGGGTAATGCCACCTGTTGGAATTTCATATCGGCCAGTAAAACTGAAGAATAATGTAAATTATGAGTTAAGATTTGTTTATCGAGTTGAATTAAGTGAACCCATTTATTTTTTAATAATCATCATATATGGCAATTCAATTTTGTGAGCAAAACCACTGCAGTGAATTTCGGACATACCAGAGATCAGGTTCATATGTGTTTTTGATATTTCAGTAATGTTTTGTTCATTAGTGGTTCGCCAGATGATTTTGCTTTTTACTTGACTGCAGTAACCTCCGAACAATGGATATTTTTTGTTCCAGAAGGATTCGAAGCATTTGACAACTTGAGAAACGTCGGCAAGTCTTGCCAAATTTATGTTTATAACTGTTTTATTTATTATTGTTGCATATTTATGCTAGTAGTAAAATTCGAAAAGCATAAAATACTGCTCCCATATTCTATAATTTTTATAATGTTTATGCTACTGTTATTTCTTATATTAGTTGTTAAATTTGTTTTATCTATTATATATGTTCAAATTACTTCTATATTAAACTTTTTAGTCAGGAAGGCACCCTTGTTAAACTTTAAGCTATTCCATGTTAGAATTTTAAGAGCGAATCTAGTTGATCCTATTTATTGCAGATGCGGAGATGCATTATATGTTCCAGTTAAGTAGTAATGGTGATTGGGATTGCGATGAGATATTGCATGAATTATCGAATAGACAATTTGATACCGTATTCATCAATTTTTATTCATCCATTAAGAATAGAGAATCAAAAATTATGCGATCACAGGAACTTCGTAATGCACCCAAGTTGATGGAACAAGTTTTAAAGGTTATCACCAACTTTTATTTTGACTTTTCATCTAAAGCATTATTTGAATTTACGATTTAAGTTGTAATGGTTATTGCAGATTTTACAATCGGATCAACTTCACCTGATTATCGAAATAGAAAAAAATATGGAAAATTTGGTATATGATTGGTATTTATTGCTCTATCAGATGTATCTCAAATATCATTATGCCCTTATTGAAGCTGAATCAAGTTCCGCTTGTGACCGGACGGTTCGTAATTGTTGGTATCGACTCAGTTTCATTAGAAAAGCACATCATCAAGTGGAATTACCTGTTTTTGGCTTTGGTTAATAGCTTTATATTTTTGACTTTAACCGTATATAATGGCCAGTATTGTAATTTTAGTGAGTTGCAGGAATCAGTATTGTAATTAACTTATAATTTTCAGATTTTTATCTATTGTTTCTAGGTCAGTCATGGAAAGCTTTTGTATTGTGAAAATAATATATGTTGATGGTATTTTATCAGTGTGATCAGCAACGGTCATATTATGCAAATTAAGAGTGGATCATTTCAGATATTATTTAACTACCAATAGATATTAAAAAATATTTTATTTAGGCTCTCCGATAGAAGAGAAGAATCGACTTATGAAGTATGTAACAACTTTTAGAAAGGAAAATGTGGAATGTAATGAAATTACGAAGATTGAAAATGATATACCTATGCTGTGCAAGTTAAGTATAAAAGATCCATGTAGTGTTGTTTACGTGAGGTATGCATCATACATTTCTCCATTATTTTTTAAGATAACTGATTGTTTGCAACAACTATTATATGTGCCAAACTTTTATAAACCATGTTTTAGTTATCGTGAATTTAAAGTGATGGAAAATTTCGAACACTTTCTTCCCTGTAAAGTTCATTTTTTTTCGCCGGTGGAGTCAAATCAAAGGTAATTTTATTCAAACCGATTGATCAGTATAGTACAAGAGATTACCATTTTACTCAGTTTTGTACCTAAAAGTTAGAGGTGATCTGGCATTTGTTTTCAGATTGGTTTCAATCCAAAATGTATATCCTTATGGCGTTTCACCATATTTTTCAAAAAATTCTACAGTTCCTGATGGCAATGACAACTCATGGCTTCTGATAACTTTGTCAGATATGCTTAACATTGTCAGTGAACTTAAAATAAATAAATTTATTTTTGATCTTAATGGTGGAGAATGGGATGTTTTTCCTGCAATACTGGAAACAAATCGATTCAAGAGCATTGTCCAGGAAGTGGATCTCAGAGTTCGGTGAACATTTTGAAAATGTTATATTAATGATTTTTTAAAGCCTTGCAGTTCTTTTCCAAACAGTGGCAACAACAGAAACAATTTATGATTTTCAATAATTTTAAAAAATGTACTGCCATTTGCTAATATTCGAAATGATATTCAAGTCCCTTTTCAGATTTTGGATCGGCGAAGACAGTGAAAACTATCGTCGTATTCTGATGTATTTTTTGCGACTTGAAGGTTTTGGATTCAGAAAGTCATATTCGAAAATAGTTGATGATACTACGGCAATTGTCAACTTTAAAAATATACTCTTGACTTAGGGTACTGTAATTTACTGGATATATATTTCAAAAAAGTTTATATTACATTTATATTTTAGAACCGTAGTTTACTGACAGAAGAGAGCACTAGAAGTATTACTGATAAATAGAAGGTGGTTGAAAAGCTACAATATTCTAAATTGTTTCATTATTTTCTTTATTCATGGTGATATTAAGTGACATTTTTCCCATGCCCATCAATTTCTATCGGTTCGAAATATTTTAGATGGATTTATTGTCTTAAAAAGCTTAAATAGAGTTGTAGATTACACTTTTTTAAATTTAAATATTAGCGATTGTTAGTTTAAAAAAATTACGTAAATATGATTAGTTTGATATGCAACTATTTTTCATTTCACTGCATTCATTTTTAATTCTGTGATATATCTGATTAAGAAGTGTATTTCCTTAATTTGTTTTCATGTTTATACGTTTTTTCGGCATTTAGATATGTCATACTCTCTTATGATCAGAATAAATCTGTTAAACTAAATACAATCTCGTCCTTTTATATTTTTTTTGTTTTGATTGATGCTTTTGAAAGATAAAACAATTATAATAGTAGTTGCGAGTAATTAGTGCACTTAGCAATCTATGATATCTATCATATGCATTCTTGTCTGACGTGCTGTATTTTTTTTTGTTTTTTTTTCCAAGCATAGATTTAACGAATAGTCCATAGAATCCACTCTTATTCTTCGACAAATTTTGTTGCGATTGTAATTTTGTTACCTTTCTTGCATTTTTGATTGGCTCTAATGACTGTAGCTATTAACGTATATTCTAATTTGTGCGATGTAAATAGAATATTTGAAATTCAATCAATATGGAAGTGTAAAATAACGTAATGAAAAAGCACTATTATCATTATCCACTAATTTCTTTTATAAAACGTTAATTAGGTACAGTGTTGGAAGATAGGTAGTGGTAATTAGCAGTGATGTTGAAGGGTTTGTATTTTATCTTGATGCAGTATTGATACTGAGTATGTTATCATTTATGCATTTTACTGAAGATGACCAATAATGAGATCATTAACTTACAGTAGAACATATTCCACTTGTCTTCATATAAAAAGATGGATCCATTTCCGGATTGGGAGAAATGGAATGGAACCAAAGCTAGTCTTCAATTATTAGTCATTGTATTATTTATTACATCCTGCCAAGGTCTGATTATTTCTACTTCTATTCATAGATCTAAATCGTAGGAAAAGAGGAAAAGTGATATATGCTGCAGTACGTGCTATAGCTTATAGCAGTACTGTTCTCAAAGCTCATTATTCCACTAAGTGTCATAGCGTACATTAATAAGCTGATCCAATCTATTCACTTCTTATAAGTTCCAAGATAAATCGAAGATACTTGCAATTTAATATATTTGTAGCCGAAATTTCGCGGAACACGATATATCAGTTTCGGGTTCGTGATATCAATGGAGTGGAAGTATCGTTAGATCGATATAGGTTGTGTACCTTTTATCTATTAGAAATAATACGAAGATGATGGTTAATGAGAACAGGACTAGTATCTTAAAAAACGTTTCAACGATCCTTTTCCATTATTTCTTTGAAGTGTCAGCTGTTGTCAAGAATTACATTGGATACTGAAATTTACTGATGAAGACAACTGTTATTATTTTGTTCAGGTAGAAGGAAATAATTAATATATATTGCAGGAACAAGGTAGTTTTAATAGTAAATGTGGCGTCTCATTGTGGTCTTACCCATTCAAATTATGCCCAGCTAAAGGATTTACACGACAAGTACAAGGAACAAGGTCTGGCAATAGCTGCCTTCCCTTGTAATCAATTCGCATCACAAGTACATTCATTTTTCTTAAAATTGATATTTTTCTATTTTAAGAAAAAATTCGCAAAGAATGATGAAAAATAAATGAGGATAAGATGATAATTGTTAGCCTTCTTGAAAATGGCAAATATTTATAGGAACCTGATGATGAAGAGGAAATTAAACGTTTTGTGAATGAAACATTCAATTTTGAACCTGACTTATATGCTAAGATCAATGTCAATGGAGCAGAGGAACATCCGTTGTATACGTTTTTGAAAAGCCAAAAAAAGGGCACTCTGACAGACGCTATTAAGTGGAACTTTACTAAATTTCTTATCAACAGACGCGGCGAGGTGGTGAGTGGGATTTTGTTGCAACTTTTTTATCTATAAGCTATCTTTTCAGGATATTTCTTTTCATATCAGATAGAAATCCATTGCCACAATGTTTTGTTCTACCGAATGATATAAAGACGAGAAGTGGTTTATTATAAATCTCCGTATTATAGGTAGAACGGTATGCTCCCACGACGCAACCTAAGAACATAGAAGAGAACATTGTGAAATTGTTGAATGAACATATTGATTTATAATTTAGTCAGAGACTCTTAAGCTTTTTTGTACTATTTTGTAGTAAGCTTTAATCTTACTTTAAAATTTAATAAAGAAATCAAGAATTATGCAAAAAGCTGCCCTGCTTTTTTGTTTGATATCAATCAGCTTTCCAGTACTTTTGAAAAGTGTACTCTCCTATCATATTTCTTTTCTCTGAATAGAAATTACTGCCTGAATTTCGTAATAGTTCATCAACAGTGAAGGATAACAACAGAAAAGTAATAAAAATACCAAAAGCAAAAATAGAATAATTTCTCAATTCTGCTTTTATCAGTTGGTTATAACAATGTTCTCACATTTCTACATTTTCATTTTGTTTATGTTATTAAATGCAATCTAGTAATTTAAGTATTCTATGTATTTTATGCTTTGTCAGTTAATGTTTTCTTTGCATTTTTCTTGTTTTTAGTTAAAATGTAGGAAAATAGGCTTATATAATTAAGTATTGATTAAATAGTAATACAATTTTACCTGTTGTCCTCGGAAAACTCAGTAATTTTTTCACTATTGGTAGAAAATAGAAAATGCAAGAATGTAGTCAAAAGACAGAGACATAAAGTCTGTGATGAGGAAAACTACCTTCGTTTTTTAGTAATTGCAAGATGTAATGAAGCCTGGAATATCGATTGGAATCACCATGGCGAAAAATTCAACCTCTGTTGGCGATTTTTAAGAATGTAAGAACTATTTAAACAAAATGATTTTTTATGGTTTTTAGTTTGTTGTCGTTCAGATCTCAATGTTACACAAGAAGAACTGATAGTCGTTCATTTTTGCTACAACAGAGACTCGCAAAATATTGTTTTTCAATTCTTATTAATAACAGTTAATTAATTAATGCCGAAAAAATTTGTCAGTATTATTATTATTAAATGAATCCGAGTATAAAATACATATAAATATATGGCATTGTTATTGTTTTCGAGAAAGATATCAGTGTTTCGTAATCAAACTTTGACTGATTCAATGTCCGCTATTCAACGATTACTCATTCATCTTACTGTTAGATAACGTTCATCGTCTACTGAATCAGTATTTGTAAAATAAATTTCCCGAAAAGTGAATACTGTTTCTGTATTGATATTGAACATATTGATATAGCATGGTATTGTGTTATGTATATTGATGTGATGAAGTTCACTGTTTATAGATTTCTTATTTGCGTGAAAGTTATTGACTAATAAAGAAATGAGGGAAGTCAATGGATCACTGATATCTGATGGGCATAATTGCAATGTTTATAAATACTTCTAGTATAATCCTCTATTTATTTAGTAGTTATTAAAATGATTCAGTGAGGAAAATTCTGTTTGGTATCATAAGGCATGTTTAATATCTGTAAAGAATTATCTTAGGTATCGCATTAAATTTTGTGACTCTTTTTTAATGATTTGATGTTCGTATCTGAATTATCAGATTGATGACTTCTACTTATGCTGTAGTAATTATTCTTGCAGTTGCTAACTTTTATTTATGCTACATAATTATTTATTCCTGAAGGATAAAGATCAATACATTGAATTTTGAAGGTGGGGAATTACTATAACTGTACAGATAGAAATAATTTTCTCTGAAGGCCACGAAATCATTCCATATTTTTAGTGTTGTTATTTTAGGAGCACATTGGGGGATTATATCATCAAAATGTTGGAATCTTCTAATTAAACACTTGCTGAAATGATTGCATGTAGGCGTTCAACTGTTGCACGTTCACTTCGATTCAGCAAATGGAAAGCTTTCCTGAGAGAGCGTAAATCATGCTATCATCTTACGGTATGTGCTTCTTGAATTTTAATTCGATATTTCGAAATGGGTAGGGGAATCGATATATCACTGAAAAGATGCGAAGAAAAAGTACTTCGACCATTAAATGAAGGAGTTATTTTTCATAATTTAATGATATTACAGAGGCGTACCAGTCAGCAACTCACTTTTGACAGTATTATACATGATCTCACACAACAAACTACAGCTGCAAAAAAGATTAATGAAGTTAAAGTAAGCTTTGTTACTTCAGGAAACTATTTCAGTTACCGTCGATTATAGGCAGAAAAGGCGGTGTCTATCAAGAAAGCCAAAGTGAAATAAAATTTAGCACCTTTACTGTTTTCCCTTTGGATTAACTTTCGAAGTTTGAGGATTATCAATTCTTAAAGTTTTCTTTTTCTATTACTATGATTTATGCTCATCAATTTTTGATTCACTATCTTTACCCTCCATTGCTTATTTTAGGGTAGTTTAAGAAATGTGGAGGTTAATGAAGTAATTTATCACTTGATATTTTTAGTTTAAAGAAGTAATCAATTTTAAATATCTTCAGCATAGCCGGCAATCGGTAACTTCTGCTAGAAAGAACTCAGAGAGAAGCACAAGATCAGAGATTATCGAATTTCTCATAGAATGTGGAATACCGTATAGTCTAACTGTAAGTTCATCCAGTCATTTTTGCTTTAAATTTGATTTGGATAATATGTTGTGCATTTTTCAGGATAATCATTATATGATAATATATTTTTGATTTTTAAAAATTTGATTGCCTTGTAGATTTGATCATTGCAATTTCTATTCCCCTGGTATAATTAAAGGGCGTAATTGTTCAACAGAAATGTATTAAAATTATTAAGCAGTTTTATTGATTTGGGAGAAGTAAGAAACTAGTTAAATATTACCTGTAAATTTAGCCATATTTGGGTGATATTCGCACGAAATGTTTGCACTGCAAGTCGCTGGACACAGCCTGCATTTCATTTCGTGACACCAGTATAATGTGCACTGCATGTGGCCATGCAACTACATTCGACATTTTCAAGGTATTTTTTTTGGTTGCTAATCTGCTGCAGGTACCGTTCCCTATCATTACTGAATCTCAGTGGCGTTTCACTAGATTAAAATTCCTAATACATTCTTCCTTCGTTTTGTATAAAATATTGAAAAAATTATAAATTATGTTATTTGAAGAGAGAAGAGCAGAGGAGAGAGTTTATCACAGATTTTTGCAATTTAAAGATGGGAGTGATAAGTATCAATTGAAGAAATACTGTACAAGATAATTACATCAAATATGGCAAATACGGTAAAGCAATCCTAAGGAGACACGTTACAGATTGTATTTGCGCAAAATAAGAAAACTAATCTAAAACCTGGTTTTAAGGCAAGACGACAAACTAAGATATGCAATGTTTAGATCAAGATTTGGTCTTTTGGATTCATTTAATTCAATGATGAGAACAGTTTGTTCCCAGAGAATGTAGTATTTTATTGAATTGGGTTGTCGTGAAATTGGTTTTGGAATGAAATTGAAGCTCATAAATATGGACTGATTATTGCATCCATTATGGAGAGAGGAAGCATTTGGCCAAAAAAGGGCCATTATATTGCTGATCGAGGATTGACCAGACTGTGTAATGGGGTGCTGTTGATCAATTAGCAGTCTATAAGATGTGGCCCCTGTTACATTGAGCGATAAATATTCAAAAACAAACCCATGACACGGCGATCATTTTCAGTATCATTACTTTCGGCTTTCATAATACCATTCTTTTTTAGTTACATCTATCCTGTCTAATACTCATCTTACCATCATGGGTTGTGATTGTGATAAAGCACAGTATCAGAATCGGAATGCGGTCATTGTCCCCTCTCACACTAAATTAATCGCTCTTTCATGAATTGAAATATCCTTAGTCAGTTATCCACGAATGAGGAAGGAGTTAGGAAGTAGCACATTCAGTCTCCGTGCATATCTGTTCTTTTCTCATTCCAGTATTGTTATGAATTGGATCAATAGAATTATGGAAGAGAGAAGAGAGAAGTATTTTTTCTTAAAATCTATTTTGAAACATTTGATTGGTTTTTATCCATGCATAAGGTGATCCATGTTATGAATAATCATATGTAGTTGATTTGTCAATCTGGCAGGCATTTATTGCCAACGCCCTTTTTTTTCACCTCTTCCTGACACTTGAGTGGTTGGCTAAAAATGAGGCACCTCTATAAACATAGCATTAAGTTACCATTTTCCATTATTGAAATTGCTACGAAAAATTGCTCTATCTTTTTTATTCAGTCATTTTGATAAAGCCTTCGGATTTAATCTGGCTTTATCATTTAAGTTCCTCTCTCGAATCAAACAACAATTTAAGAAAAGAGGAGAAGTTTCTATAAATGCCTCTGGCCGTATATGAGGAAATTTTAATTTTAAAACTATCAATTTGTAATTGGCTTCATTTACTAATATGATAACAAGAAACGGTTATATACTTTCCAAGTTTTTGTAATTTCTTTAAAAGTTATCTTAGAATTGGTAGTTATTAAAAGGCATAAAAAAGGCATAAAAGAAAGAGGGAGAAGATTTGAAAATAGAGGCCACATTCCCTCTCAAATAATCCATATGAAAAGAGCTGAGCAATGGAAGTACTAGAAATCTGCATTATTTCCATTCCGGTTTCTTGCAACATTCCGGAATTCTGCTTCGTTTATTTCATCATAGCTGAGTGCTGCAAATAATGCAATGTATCGTAAGCAGCTGATTGTGAAACTTCTACGAATGAATCCTTGTAGTATCTCAATAATTTTCCCTTCCCACACAGTGTTTGATATTTTCAGAAGTTGCTGTTAGAAGAGGTCGAACAACAACCAGTGGAAGAGAAAAAACCATTCGTTTTACGTCCATTATTACAAAAAGATCCGAAAGAAGGCACGTGGAAATACGTCACAGCGTTACAAGTACCAAAAAAAGAAGAGCTCACTGTGAAAGAAGGACGTGAAAAAGGCAACCATTTGCCTGCAATGGACGATGCTAGTCGTTTGACCTATTATCTCAATATTTTTTTTCTTATTATTCATAAATTGGAGGAAGATGTTTAATGTTGATGAAAAATTAGACATTTGCAATGAATTTTGGAGTCTTAATTAAAATACTGTTTTTAAGTTTTAAATAGACAACTTGGAATTTTATTGCAAGACTTGTGTTTAAATTGCTCTTCGTGTATCTTTTATTGTTGATGCCAGTTGTTTCAGTTAGATTCGGATCTATATGATAAAGTAAGTTACTTGGATCTCATATCTCAATACGAAGAAAAGGAGCGTCAAAGAAAAATAAAAGAAGCAGAAGATTTTCGCCTCTTGCGTGAACAGTAAGTTTTCAAATTGCAGAAAAAAGTTTGGGACTAAATTTAAATTTGAACTCATAAAGTAGGATAACATCGAAACCACATAGGTCAGGGTATTTGAAGTTTAGGTAGAAAAGCTGCTCTCTTTTGGTTTGTGAGGAATTAGAAATTTAAGAGTTTTTTTTTTCTTTTTTTGATCATAAATTGATCTTCCGGAATTTCTCCGATAGTATTGTTAAATTATGATTTGTATGGGAGAATGCATTAAACAAACACCAATTAGATAGATCAGTTTTGAAATCCTATGCCACTAATGTGAAATGATATCATTCCAAAATACAATATTATTAAAATTAGCAAGATCATATTATCTTTTATTATAAATATTTTATCCGAAGATATTTACTAATTTTTTGAATGGAGAAATAAGCAAGAAAACATGTCAACTTACTTTTTTTACTCAGTTCTAGATTCCTGTCTGCTAGAGTAATCTTACTGCAGTTAGTTCTAATGATATACATTCGCTCTCATTCATGCATGATTGCCCGAAAATTTGCTCTTTATTAGTGAGTCTTGCAAAAGCACATTGAGGACCGATTATGTCCTGTCAGTTGCCATTTTGCGATCTAACGGTGTCCAAGCTCTTTCCTTTTCTTTTTTTTCTCTCAAAGAATAGTTCACTCGTTTGACTAACAGAGGTGGTAAGCATCCGTCCAAAAAAGGACAAGTTACCAGGTTTCTGATTCGTTCATTTTGTTCTGCCGAAGGAGAGATTGCAGCTATTCATTCTTTCTCCTTCCACCTTCTCCGTTCCTTATAAAAAGCGGGACTTATTCCTTGCTTTAAAGGAAGTATACTCCAAATTGCACTCCTTTCCGCTTTTCTTCCTCTTTCTTTTCTGAAATTTTCTTTGCTTCTGTTTGTGAAAAAATTACCTGTTATTTGGAAATTATGTGCTATTTGGGAATTTTGGAAATGATATTGAGAGAGCAGTTTTATTTTCAAAGAAAAAATTTCTATAATTTTAGAAGGGTATTAATATTGATTGGAAGTTAGGTGGTAGTCATGAATTACATCATTATTTATTAAAAAAAGAATAATTGTGAGAGCATAATGATTTAATCTGATAATCTAAGAGAAAATGAAAAAACCGGAGATAATTGGTATTACCGAGTAGTTGTTATAATTAATAGAGGAATTCAGCGTTAAAATGAAGTAACTGAAGCAAGAAGCTAACGCAGCAAAGAAATTTGCTCTTCTTTTGGACTTTATTACCTGTAATTTTCATGCAACCCTTCACATCGCTTCTCATTTCCTAAATCGAAGATTTTCTTTTTTTTTGGGGTGGGGAAGAAAGGAGGGAAATTGGTTTTGAATCTAGGATTGAATTAGGCGTTAAATTTTTTAGTGAGCAATGAACTTCTATAATGGATTTCTTTATTAAAGTGCGATTAGATTCCATCTTTGTTGGAACATCAAATAGCTCGTCACGGTAGACAATATTCTAGCTTTTTTTCATTATGTTGCTTAGTTTTTAATTCATAGTAATTTCCAAGGCAGGATTTATTATTGTTGTTCTTTCTGGTCTCCCGTTACCTATTTTTACAGGGCTGATAAGATATCACCGCGCATATTTGACGACGATCACAATCCAAAACATTCTTCTGATGCTACAGGTAAGCCTTTTTTAATTCTTTGCTTTTATTTCATTAGAAAATAAAGTTGGTGTTTCTCAAAATCTTGTAAAAACTTCCATAGTCTTAATTGTTGTCGTTTGATTTTCCTATTTCTCCTCTTGACCCTATCAGGTCAAGTATCTGGGAAATAAATGATGTGCCGTTTTGAACACTTTGTTTGGGTTATAAATATATCTGATATAAAAACCAAAAATAGTTTGAGATGATTCCATCCATTTTTACTAAGACTGAGCATTTAGAATAAACTTTTCGAATCTGTCGAGATGTGCCAGATACATTTAAAGTCATGAATTAGCATCATTGAATACAGTGATCATTTCAGGTAGTCCACTGAATATGTTTTCTGATCCGACTCTTCGACTAATCTGGATGGATGCAGTAGATTTGCGTGAATTAAAGGATCACTCCGAGCAAAGCGAATTCCTAGTACTTAGAAGACTTCTTGGCATTGATGTTAGTGTCTTGCTTACTATTTATCTAAGTTTTTTCATTTTATTTGATCATAGAATCATCCCATTTGTCAGTAATAAAGAGAATGTGAATTATGATTAATGACGCATTGCACCGAATTTTTTTGGGAAATTCAAGTTATCCTTTTATTTACTGTGCTCTTGATATTACCATTTGAGTAACTGCCATAAATGCTTAGCCAGCTTAGGTTTACTAATGTGAATTTAGCACGCATAAAATCCATTTAATTGAAAATATTCTGGGGATGGATAATCCAATATTATTTCATTTGATTAGCTATATTCTGACACGTCGTCTTCCTCATATATATAAGAATTTGTTATTATTTACGGGAAAAAAGTATTTTTTTCAGCGCATATCATATGATACCCTTTCGCGATATCACATCAAAGGACATTTAGATAATTTTATGAGAGCTGGATTATGCTATCCAAGATATCGAGGTATTTTCTTTTTATCAAATGCAAAATTGTTGGTTGATATCTTCATATATTTCTTTCAGTCCAATAAATTTCTTCTTTTTTCTTACAGGGCCTAGCAGTCGTGTACGATTACCAGCAGGGTTGAAAGTTATTCGAAAAGTTGGTAGTGATTGCTTGGAGAAGGAAAATTATCCTGGATCGGATACTGAAGGGTAGGTGACGAGAGTACCAAAAAGATACACATTTTTTCAAATGGTTGACTTTATCAGAATCAATTCCATTTTTTTAGTTGAGATATTCATTGAATATTCGCATTGTATTGTAGGTTGTTGCAGAAAATCATCGTTTTCGGGAATTTTTGGCTATCACTTGGTCACTGCATTAGACCGGCGTATTATACTGACCACAAATGAACGTGATGCTCTGGCGGTATTCGAAGCCACCGGTGGAATGCTATGTATAGCGTTGCCCAAAGGTGAACAACTGGATACAAGGTTTTTTTTAATAGTACATTTGCTTCATGCCTCTTCCTTTTGCTTTCCTTCTCTAAATCTTCTGAGAATATAAACATATTACCATTTAATTACAGTGTACTTCCATACTTGGAAGATTTCGATATGGTTTATCTTTGGTTTCCCTATGTTCAGGAAAAATATGCAAAGGATTATGCATCACTGTTGAATGCTAATCGTTGCTTCATTGTTGAGTAAGTTTATCGAGTTCTGTCTTTTATATAAGTTTTATATAAGTGTATCACTACCCACTGAAATAATTATAAAAATGATTTTTTTAATCCCTTACAAAATTCATTTTCATATAAAATTCTGCTTTATTTTCGATTTAGACAATTGCTTTTCCTTTTCAGCAACCATGAGCGCCCAATTGAACTGCTGCGTTCTGATCGTAGACGTGAAATTAATAAAGCAATTCGAGAGGAGTCGATTCGTTTACGTGGCAAAGGATTTCGTTCATTAATTGATGTACGAAGTGAATTGAAGTCTGAGTTGGTTAAAGATCAGATGAAGATGAATGGTGTTGCACAGGTAATTTGCAGTACAGTGATACGCTAAGGAGGACAATTCGCTAATTCAAACTGTTAACTTTGTACCGTTTTCCTCAGTATTATGTAGATGTATTGGAATGTTCCATTTTCATTTTTCAATATTTTAAGTGGAAACGATTTGACTTGCTGAACCGATTTATGCGTGGATTTCGACCCGGAGAGATGACCGTTATAACAGGAGGTACAGGTTTCGGCAAGACAACATTTCTTTGCGAATATGCTCTGGATCTTCTTGTTCAAGGGGTTAGTATTACTGCATTTCATATTTTCTTTTTATTCTTTCAAGCATCATTTTGATAATCATAAATTATAAGCAAAAAGATTGTTTGTTTTTAAATAGTTCTTGTCAATTCGTTACTTGCTCCGTTACAGGTTCGTACTCTATTCTGCAGTTTCGAAATGCCGGATGAAAAAATCCTGAAATGGATGCTTGTGCAATTTGCAGCGTAAGTTTTCTAATATTTATTTTTTTTTCTGATTTTTTCTAGCATTTATTTTTTGTTGACTCTTTACTGGCGTAATATTAACGAATACTGTGAATTATGACTCCTTATCTGTTCAAGTTTTCCATGAACTGCATGTGATAACATTTTGCTAGAATAAGATTTACAAGAGGAATTAGATTTCTTTCATTTAACTTAATAGCAACAATAGTTACAATGGTTCACTGTTATCTCTCATTCTCGAGGTTATTCAGATTTCGAGAACAAGTGATAACATTGACTAAAAGTTATCTGTATTATATAAAGTTTTGGAATCGAAAAATAAGTCAAAGAAATTATGCAAAATTAACCGTGTAGTTTTGTTAGACCAGCACATCTGCGAAGTATGGCGAAGTCTCGAACGGTTCATAATGGAGTGAAGTAAGCAAGTTATAATGACCTGTATATGCATAGGTCATTATTATATATGTATATGATTTACCTTATCACATCTATGTGCATTACCACCATATTTTTGTTTGCTTTTCATCTAAAGATTTTTGCCATCATTTTTGAAATCATTTGACGCACACTGTTCGCATCATAAAGTATTATGACGTATGCCTAAATTAATAGGAAGGTATGGAAGCTAGAAAGGAAAGATTTAAGTTTAATATATTTATAACATCACGAGAATCACGTTTAGTGGTGGTACAGTGAACGTCAAATGCATATTTGTGGTGTCATATGAACGTGGTTAGTGGTTTTGCTGTTCTCGACATGCATATATGCATTTCATGTTCCACTGTGCGTTACTGTTATAGCCTTTCTTATTGGTATTCTCAATGTTGCAGTCATTTTTCGTTGCAGATTACCTTTATACAAAGTAGAACATCATCCAGCCGTTGAATTATGGATTGATCGTTTCGAAAGAACTAAAGGAGAATTGATTATTATGAAAGCAGATGAATTCCGGAATCGTTCCGTCAATCAGATAGCCAGTGTATGAATGCTTAAAAGTTTAAAATTCTTAATTTCTAAAGTGGTCTTTTTTGTCTCTTTTCTGCTATCTTAATCGATTTTAGTTATATCCCATTTCTCTTAGAGTAAACAAAAAACACAAAGAATGATGGACGGTTTTTTAGTCATTGGGTTATTATGGATTTATTTGTATTAATATTTAAGTATTGTGGATTATTTGTATTAATATTAGGAGAATGAAGATATACCAAATATGATTCCATCGTTTGGTATTCATCAGGGTGGAATATTTTTGTTTTTGTTTGATTAGATCAAAATTTCCTTACTACAGGCGATCAGAAATCAAGTTATAGCAGGTGAAATCGAACACGTTGTAATTGATAATTTACAATTTCTAGTAGGCCTTGCAATTTTGAACGATGAGACAGCGAATTCATTCGAACGATTCCATCAGCAGGTAATTGTTCTATCCCATCGTTTAAATTTCTTTAAACGTTTCAGTGATTTATGAAACAAATTTTGAATGCCTTCAAAGCAGACCAAACTTTCTTGTAGGATCGTTTTATCGGTTTGATGCGAAGTATTGCCACTGATTGTATGACACATATTACAATGGTAGTCCATCCTCGAAAAACCAATGTAAGTGAGCTAAGAATTACTTATTTCAACTTCAACATTTTTTGGTGTCCTTGTGAATGTTCACTTTGAAGGAGAAATTCATAGGCTCCATCTTATTTCTTTTGTAATAATTTATAGGGTGGCGAAGATCTCGACATACATCATTTCGGAGGTTCGGGACGAGTTACTCAAGAGGCGGATAATATTTTTGCAATACAACGTCGACGAGATGAAGCTGACCGACGTAGATTCCGTAAATTTTTATATGTAAGTTTTCCAAGAATGAAAGTAGCGTTGCAAAAAACCTGCGTGCTGTTTATGCACAAAACATGTCGTAACATAACTTTTGAGTCTTAGAAGCATTATTGCTTATTGAAAATGAGTTCAAGCTATTGCTACTATTTCGTATGTATCGTTGTTCACATTAGATATACCGTATCTCATTAAAAATTTGAGAATTTTTTAGTAGTATTGTTATAATTGGGATATCGCTTATTCAGAGTGATATCTCATTGTACCAAAAATAGCCGTTATCTTCAATAGACTGAGTTTTAGCTTCTGCTGCAAACTAAATCCTTCAGTGGAAGTTGTATTTTATGAGAATATCCAGTGAATAATGCAAATGTATACAGATTAAAGGACTAGAAATTTTGCCTGATTTTTACGAAAAACAAATGCATAAATTTCACGGACTGCTACATCTCATCTGTTTCTTAATATATTATTATTCGTTTTGTAGATTCTGAAGAATCGATATGGTCAAAGAAAAGTTGAGGATGATACGATTGAAATGATCTTTCAACCGGCTACATACACACACACGTTGGTTGACCTATCTGTAGGTCCAGTGAGCTCATCCTCTAAGTGACTTTTCGTCAGTCAAAGTCTTCATTCCCCACTGCCATAATATTGGAAGCTCTACCGCTGTCCACAAGTTTCTTCTCCAGCTCTGGCAAGTCGATCTTGTCAATGTCAATCATCGCTGTCGTTAGTTAAACGGCGAGGTTTTAATTTTATAAGCTCATATTTAAATTCCTTAAATGTACTTGTATAATATTTGCATATGCATTTATACAAAGCATATGATTGAATACATATAGCGTCTATGTTAGACGCACTTTTCTTAAATTTTTTATACATATGACATTCATATTATCTTGAAATGTAGCTAGCTTCGATGACACAATTTTGGCTTTAACTCTAAGTGCATCTTTTTCGTCGACACCTTATTGTTCCAGACATGGAACCAAAATATAAGCATGAATCTTAGTTTGGATTAATGTAAAGTTTAAGCTTACGGATATTGTTTAATTTGAACCTTCTAGCAGATTGTCCGAACTGAAGAGTCGGTAGCTTTTTCCAAAATGGTTCGCGTTGTGGAAAAGTATACTAAAACTGTCTTGATTGCATCTTTTTTCTTATTTGTGTTCTTTTCTTTTAACTCAAGTTCAGAGGAAGAAAAGCGCCACGATTAATCATAATAAGATCAGTTCTATGGTTTTGTAAAAAAACCATAGGACAGTACTAGTATGTTTGGTTTTATGGATAAAATATTGGTACAATTAACGTTCTGGATATGTATTTATTCCAAGTATTTGCGTTAGATAACAACAGCGCTCTTCTTCATCCTGTTATTTCACCATGTTGTCATTTTGTCCTTCCTTATAGTGAACAAAACTGTGAATGAAAAATAAAACTTTACTTATGCGCACTACAAGAAAAAGGACGAGAAACAGATTTCAATTTCATAAGAGGAGACCAAGATTTTCTGGGAGAAAAGATAGGGATAAAATGGTGAAGTTGAGTAAAACATATCGAATGTGATAGGTGTTACAGATTATAATTATCCTGTTACATTCGGATCTCTAAACGATACTTAGAACGCACTCTATATTCACAGTTTAGTCTGCCGGAAATAATTCTTCTGGTTTTCGGAAGTGCCATCATGTAACTAAATAAATAACTTTGAGAGGTGACCTGGGACGAGTACAGCATTCCCCCCCCTCGCTCCCCCAATGACAGTTCAGAGACTAACCTTCGCACTTTTCCCACACGCTAAATTTCTTTTTAATTGAAAATGCTGCATTTGTCCGAGATCGAGGAATGTTAGAGAGTGTGGCAAATGAGGAGATTTGATGTGGTACGTGTGGCGAAAATAAAAATTTCCGAAATTATGCGGGCTGTGCATGTATTGGTATTGTGAAGTGATGTACGCTGGAATACGTGTACCTAATCTACCTTTACGCTTAACTGCCTGTTACTTCAATGTAACTTATTCCCTGGCATATCATACATTTTGTACTCTTCTAACACATAATGTGTTATATCGTTGTACGCCAATTTTACTTGTCATGTTGTCTTGATGACGTTTGTGTACGTCGGATTTATAAGGGTTGAAAGAATAAACTTCAAATGTGATGCATGGAGCTCTTCGTGTTTCGGAATATATACATCACTCATGATAATAATATCTAACGCATTCCTAATCATTAGCTTGTTAATGCCATAATACTGAATATTTCATAAATACGAAGATACAAATGAAATTAGGGCTTTTTCAGATGAAGATGGATGAAGCAAATTCAGTGGGCGAACATCGAGAAGCTATATTAGTCACAGACACATGTTCTACATCAACAGATGATAAAATTGATATCTCGATGAAATGTACACCTGCGCGGGTCGAATATCTGAATTCACAGTTTCTTGTGTTTGATGCTAATGGTTAGTAATAGTATATGTAATGAACATATGTCAGATGAAATCGCACGCATCGCACACACGATGTGTGCGATTTTATCTGACAACATTTCATCGCACACATGAGGTACAGCTTGAGACAAACTTTCTCCAAGAAAATATCTGTATAGCAAAATCTAACAGGGATGAAGCTAAATCTAAAGTACTGGGGAGGTATGAAATTTAGAATGATACGCTTATTTCCTTCCAAATATTTTAAAGGTTGTTTGAAAGCATTCTCTTAAAATTTGCATAAATTTTGAAGTGGCGGAGCAAATGAGAGAATGTCGTATCATCGCTGAAGCATGCGGTACTTCTCCCGACGCGCGCGCCGATCTTCGGAAATATGGAGCTCCATTCGTTTTAATGCCAGAACAAGTGGCTGTACTTGTTGAATATGGTTAATACTTCTTCGGTTTCACTCAAAATAAGACTGTTCTCTTCCTTGAAAAGAAAAAAATATCCTACTTTCGAGAATGGTTTTGGAAACTTGTTTAGCTTCATAATTGAGGAATCTATTCGTACTTTTTTAACCATTAATTTTGTTCTCTTTTGGGCTCGCAAAGGTTGTACAACTCAAAAGTAGTGCAGAAGATATCCCTACTGAAAGAAGCGATGCTGAACATTCAAGAGCTTGTTCCACAAAGCTGGATCATGTAGCATTAAGAAAAAAGGCTGAGATGATAGCAAAAGGTCGGAAAGCAAAAAAACTGAAACGTCAGGCTAATTATGGAGCTACAGCTGCAGCTTTGAAGGTATTTGGAATAAATTTTTTTTCAAATTATACTAAGTCGAGTTGAGCATGACATTCTTCATACTTTATATGATCATTCTTTCTCGTCATCGTCTGGTGGAATGGATTAATTTTCATCACAGAATGTTTCATATTTCGTTCTCCAAACTTTTTCCATTGCAATAAAATGAAATTGACATAATCAGTGGAGCTTTATAAAGCAATATGATAGAATGTGTTTCAGGTTCAACGCTGTGATATTATTAATGTGAAAGTTACAGCTTCCGAAATAAACGATGCGGTAAAGGAACTGTCGACTCCTTACAATATCTCTAAGCAAGAGAATACTTGGTTTCTTCCATTGTGTGAGTCTTTAATTTTGAAGTAAAGGCGATTCTTAGTAATATTATAACACACTAGGAGTTTTCTAGTTAGTCTAGTTAACTTCTCTAACTTCTTCTCTACTTTATGTTGTTGTTGTAATAAAGTAATGGAGAATGATTTACATAACTTTTTTCTGACTTTCATTCTACAGCATATATATCTTAAAGCTATTTCTTAAAAGCAGCAATCTTTCTTTTAGAACATGCTGGCTTTAGCTATTTTGCTAATAGTTCTGATGTACAGTATTAAACTATCTACTTGGTGCCTTCAAAGACATAAAAATGAGAAAATTGAATTAGGAAAGAAGAGATTTTTACTGAGATGATATTAAGTAAGAATGTAATTCTCTCCTTCAGAAATTTTTGGCAGAAAAATTGGATGATCCATCTTTTTGTAATCAGAATACGTCATTTACAGATAATACTCATGAAGAAATATATGAAGAAATAGAGAGGCCACCGTTTCCGAAAAGTTCTGATTTCCGAATCAGATTAAACACATTTCGTGATTTATGGCGTAGAGGTTATTATTTAACGTGTGGTTTGAAGTTCGGATGTGATTATCTTGCTTATGAATCTGCTCCTGGTGAAGTTAGTATCTTTTTTGTCTTCATACTTTAAATTGTCTCTTATTTTATACCGCTTTCAGATAACATTTTTTAACTCATAGCATTTTTTATTCTGTAATTGATAAATCACTGCTGTTTTTGATGTCATACTTTTTTCAGGATCATTCCAAGTGGTTAGTGAAATGTGTCAATTCACAAGACGCTTTATCTTCCCTAGATCTTATTGCGCTCTCAAGGCTCTCCTCTCAAGTGAAGAAGCATATCTTACTAGCTGTTGTCTCACCTGACACTTTATCACCTTACTATATTGAATATTCCTGGTGGAAACCTCAGCGATCTCGAAATGTATAACAGCGGTGAACTGTGAAGTATGTTGAAATGCGAACAGTTAGATTACAATTGGTGGACCATGGAAATATGCTAAATGAAAGGAAGAGAAAAGTAAAATTTGAGGATTAATAAAGGTAGAATTCTTGTCTGCGTAGCAGTAATTCAAACTTTCTCATAGTTTCCCTTTCTGTTCTATCAAAACTTATGTATTGTTATCCATTTTGTTACATTTCAAATGTTTTCTGGTAATTTCTCTATCCTTCCGAACTTGTTATTTCATTGTCTCTTTTTTTCACCATAAATGCAATGTTTTGTATTCATCTGTTTAGAAGTACAGGAGCTAAGTAAATGACTACGAAATTTGATCTCTGTTACTTTGCAATATTTTGTTCAGTAATAATCTAGTATTGGACTACATTTCTGATGATAGCAACTTCTCGACCATATTGGAAGAATTTAAATTTATTTTTCCTTGTACCATTTTTTTTTCATTTTTAATAGAGCATGAAGTAACTATTTGGTTAATATACTACGAAGTAATGAAAAATATTGACAATTTTTTGGGGGGTTTTGAAGGATTGGATAGCAGGCTGGAAGTAATAAATTGTGGTCATATTGGAGAGTCCATTCTTTAATTATTGGCAAAATAAAAAGTAGAAAGGAGGCAGGGATGGATCTATCTAAAGTTTCTTCAGTAAGAAATTTTAAGGCAAATACACTGCTCCATTGCCGTTACCACAAACAAAAAAGCATTATTATAAATGTTCAATTTCAGGACTGTCGTTTTTTGTTTGGCATGCATTTATTCTAACGGTTCATTGAAATGGTCAGTCTTTTTTATAATGGAAGGGAAGGAGGAAGAGATGTCTTTTAAACTCTTATAGAAAAGAAAATCAGTTTGTATATGTAGGGAATTACATGAAGAAGTATTAAGTTTCGTAATTCAAATGTTTTTTTTAGCTGTTCTATTCCTTTTTCAAATCATTAGTTGGAAAAGATGTGGTGGTGGAATTGAAAAATGATTTGAGGTGAGTTGTTTTGTATCTCTTTTCGTTAGTTTTGGCTTTTTGCTTTCGGAAGTAGCAAATTATTTTGGTTTTTTTGAATGCTAGTTGTTAGAAATATCAGATTCGTGTCGTTTTCGTGCTCTGCATTGCTAAATTTTTGTTGAGTTGACTGAAAAGTGTGATATTTTCATTGCAGTATCTGCGGTACGTTGCATTCTGTGGATCAGTATCTAAACATGAAACTGACGGATATCTCAGTGACCGATTCAGAGCGGTACCCGCATATGCTTTCTGTCAAAAATTGCTTCATTCGTGGATCCGTAGTACGATATGTGCAACTGCCTGCTGATCAAATAGACACCCAGCTGCTGCAGGATGCAAGTCGGAAAGAAGTTATGCAAGCCAAAAGATCCGCAACCGCTTGATTCTTTTTGTATGACTTTATTAGCTATAGTTATCTTGACTTCTCTGCTTACATATTTGCTTTTTCTGCAAAACAGCATCCTTGAATCAGGAAAAATTAATAATTTAGCCTTATGATTTGGAATCTAGGATTCTTTTTATTACAGAGAAGTTTTTTGCGCTTTTAATCTCAGGCTTTAATATTGCATTTCTTTTTTTTCGGTTTATTTTCTCTCTGCTGTTTACCGATGTTGTTGAAAAATAAATTTGTTGCGTAACAGTTTCTGAAATCGTTCCTTTCCTGCAAAATATGCACAATCTCACTGCAGCTCTTCTAATCGGAATTTGAAAAAGGGGACATATAATGTGGAAAGGTGACAATTTGTCTGGATATGTAAGGAAGAAGGAATTGCCTGTAGGAGCGGTATAAATCTATATATGTGAACAGCAGTTTTTTGGATAACTTTGAGGATATCTCCGGGATAAATAAGTTAAGATCGAGTACAACAAAGGGTTGCTATCCTTTGATATTTGTGGTAGTAATTTGAATTTTTTTGAGTTGACGTTCTTTGGATCTAATCATGGAATGAGCGCAACATAAGAAAGTTGCCAAATGAACAGTACCTGGATTGCTTCCTAGAAAGGGGAAGTTTTCTCATCTCTAGCTTACTAGGTGTGTACCTACCAAATCTCATTCCATTAATTTAAACTTGTTTTATCTTATTGCTACTCCTTATAAAGCTTAATTTGACTTGTTTAGTTTAAAAGATTTACGGATTCTTGAAAACTTGAGAGCCTTGCTTTAGATCTTTCCTTCCCTTGTCGCTGTATAATGTTGATGGGTGAAGTAAATGTCAACTTAGGAAATGATGATTACATTCGCAATGAGAAATTCTTTAGAAAAACACGCATGGTATATTTAGTGAATGTTATAACATAATATCTGATTTGCCTCTTACGATATTATTAATAGAAATAAGATAAAAAAGTAAATTGATATTACTTATTATGGTCATAATCACTAATCATACAATTGTTGTTGCTGATGAGTGTGATATTAGGAACAATAATGATAACATAATGATAATCAACAATGATTAATAAAATAATCAAACGATAATACAACGATAACAACTAAGAATGAATTATTAAAATACTGCCAAAATCAGGACAATATTTATTGGCTGTTAGAATCATCTGTGTTAATTTTGGAAATTTTGTGGCCACCTTTCCAGAAAATGCAAATTTAGGAATGCGTCTTCTGTCAAATGCACTCTACAATTACTACTACAATTGCAGCAAGAAATCTGGCCAAAGTCGCAAGGAATCTGATCATAGTCTACAAATAAAGTTGTTCATCATCCGCGTTCAACTTAAAATACCGATTGTTAAGAGTTTATAACTGAAAAGAAAAATTCATATATGAAAAATGTCATAAAAAGAATTAGAAGTGTCTAAAGTCCTAGACAACTTGCAGCCAAGCCTACTTACTGGACAATTTGGAGAGTCAGACTTGATTGCTAAAGCCTACTTTCTTTTTGATTTATAAGAATAGAATTAGTTTTGCTACCTTGCTTTATTCTTTAAACTAACTGTCTTCCTCCTAATCTCTCATAGATATCCAACCTAATTTTTTTCTCCTGACCTCCCATACATTCATCCTATTTTATCTTTTCCATCTTTCGCTTCCGTGGTGAATAGTAGAATAACTTCGATTTCCAACAAATTTGCATAATTGCCAGTTTTTTTCTTTGCAACAAAAAGTTACTCGGTTGCGAGCATGCGGCGCAGATGAAGTATTGGAGAAAGCGAAAGAATTTCACGGGTAGGTATTATTTGATCTTTTGTAAAGTAGAAAGGGAAGCAATAGTTATTGCTTATCTTTTTTTTTTTTGAAAGATGATTCAAGAATAAAATAATAATTATAAATATAGTAAAGTCGAAGAGATGTCTCATTTTTGAATTTTCAAAATTTCTAATTTTCATTATTAAGTTTATAGTTGTCAGGATACTATTTGTTAGAACGGAAAGGTTATCGTTAATTTGAAACCTGTCAATCTCTAAGTTTATGTTGCATGCATGTTCATGCAAAATGCAGCAAAACGTTATAAGTATACGTAATTAATCCTGAAATGCAGAATGTTTACATGCTGCGCGCGTAAAATTAATGCTTTATATATCATATGCATGCTAATTATGTATATCGCATACGTTGTAGTTCAGTGAATAATAAATGAGACTACACTTTAATTGATCTCGATTTATACACAATAACTCTGTAGTACAAACGATAAATTGGGGATTTTTTCTTTCGAAATATATACAGTAATTTCGGATGCCCCTAGAACTACTGTATTCTATCTTACTGTCGGGACAGATGACATACAGAATACAGTAGTTTTAGAGTATATTTCCTGCCAAGATGGATGAAAATGTAATAATCCTGGAATGTCGGAATAAATAGTACAGAGAATACAGTAATCCCAAAATACATTCCTACCAGGACGAATAGAAATACAGTAATCCCCTAATATGGTTCCAGAATGTTCCAGGATTGCTGCGATTTGTAGTATGCACGTACGCCATTTAACTAATTTGCATACAGCATGAGATCATGACATGACGTCCAGGCAGAAACATTCCATTTGGTTGTTTGTCATCATAATGATTGGTCGGTTAATATTGTTGCTTTAAGGTATAGCTCAGCTATTATTCACGTACGTACGAACATATCGCATGTATCATTCCATTAAACTTGGTGCAATTACTTCTTGAGTTTGTTATTTGTTTTATGCGGGCGAGAAATTGTATACAATGATCAAATAATTTTTACTTATGCTATTATTGATTGTTAGATGTCTCTATCTGAACGCTTGCGTGTTTTATATCTTACGTCAAATATCTGTATTACGTTTATGATTCACATGTGAAACATACTCATTCTCGCTCCTGATTTAATTTGTGTGATTTCATCCTCATACATACCTCTGACTCATTCGCAAGACGTACGTGTTTTATTGCATAAGTCAATTGACTCTGTGATTTTTATGTTTCTTTAAAAAAGCTGACATTGAAGATAATTGTGAACTGAGCGTTAAGTTAGAATTTGATATCATCGATAGCATTATCAAATATTTTCTGCGAAATAGTCACCATTTTTACAAGCACCGTTCGTCAAAGAGGCGAGATGGAGTATAATATTTAGGCCAAATTTTTTAGTAGTATTTTTATCATCAGTTGATATCTTTGACAGAAGTTTTGAAATTGAAAGAAATAAGTCTTGTTAAGAAATGAAGAAAGCTATTACTGTATAGAGAAAAAGGCAGAACAGGTTTGAAAAATGTTGATTTGCACATAAGAATGGAAAAGAAGATGGGTGAATGGTACTTCTCTTGAGATATTGGAAAGATAGCCGATCACTGAATTTGGGATGGCAATATGCAATCCTGGTTTACTTATCAAAAATGATAAAAAATTTGATTGATAATGAGTTAGTTAATGGATGAGTGTGTATGCGCATGTATGTGAACTGCTTCATTCCACTTGTTTGTGCGAGTTGAAAGGAATTACAGAACAATTCATCCACAACGTACCAGAACAACAACAACAATAAACGACGACATCATAGTGACAGCAAGAGAAGTGGCAAGGCGCACGATACACAGGAATCATGTCATCAAACAAAAAGTGCACCATACCAATAGCGCGAGGTACACCACCCTCACGAACTGTGAGCTTCAGTGAACTGCGTGGTGGCAAGGAAGGGGTGCGTGTATCGCTGAGTGTGGAAGAGCTCGCACTATTGGATGAAATTCAACGTCGTGGACGAGTCAGTTCTTCCACCGTAAGTTATTTGGTTTTTATCTCACAAGAAGCAGTGAAATATCACACTGCCATTACTGTGCAATTATAAAGAACTTTAGTAGATTGAGTAGTCTAACTTCACTGTTGCCTTGGAAAAATTTTATGAATCCGACTTGGATTGGCGTAATATGAGAATAACTAATGGTATTTCGGGAGCAATATGTAAATTTAATTTGAATTTATTTGATACATGTTTGTAATATTATAAGAGATATCTATTGTTTTAGGGCGTGCGAACAGGAAAGATTAGTGTTGCAGAATTAATGGGATGTGGTGATAAAAATGCTGACAAGAAGAGACGAAAAAAAGATCGAAGGAGCTCGGTAATGACTAGTGAGTACACTAATGACTTCCACAATCGTGCACCATCAATGATTGAAACATCAAATCACGGAATATCGGTCGATCCCGCCACTCTTCTTGATGTTGCAGGATGGAAGATTCCTCCACTACCACCAGGACTTGTCTCAATAAGTAACTTCTTCAGCCATTTGTTCAACAAGACAATGACAGGAAATAAAATTGATAAACAATTGTAGTTATTATCTCGTTATTCCGAGCATTATTATCCAGGATTATTCCACTAATGCAACTTTTGGAAAGAAAAAAGGAAAGAAAAAAAAAAGTTATCCGCAAAAAAATTCTCCCAATGTTTCTTCATTTTTTTTATAGCCCACGAAGCAGATCGTCGTCCATATCCATCAACTCTTCCTACATGTATATTTGAAAAGGCGATGAAAGCAGCTGCGATTGTTCACGCCGGTTCACAGTTGTCACCTTTATCTACCGGACATAATTCTGCTGGTATAGTGTTTTTTTTAAGTGGAAAAAAAATTTGTCGGATTTGAAAGCTTTTTTCAAATTTTATTGAAAATAAGTTTTACTTGGTGCAAACAAATATTCTCAATTCAGAAACTGATGGAATTGCTGAGTAGTTTTTCGAATATTTCAATTAAGGCTTATGCTCAAGTTTCGGCAGTACATTTTATCTATATGTTTAAGGCAACAGTAATGCGGCACACAGAAATACTATTCATATACCACCACTGGAATTGATTCGGCTATTGCCACCACTTTCCCCGATGTATCCGCTGGTTTCAAGCGGGATGCAACGACCGGCGACACCTGCACCGGGACATGGTATCTTTGCCCATGGTTTGGGTCCTCAAAGACAAGGTAATATGTGTTAATGTTTATGGATTAAATTTGAAAGAACCTGTTCAAGGAAGAGGAAAAGTGTTGTCGATGACATGCCGTTTCTCTTATCTGTCTTCTTATAAATATAATAGCACAGATTCTTACACTTCAGTTTTAAAATAATAAAATGTTGGTGAGACCATAAGACATACAAGAATTGTAAAAATTTGTTATTCCTATAATAATAGGAATAACAAATTCCCCATCACTGATGGAGCCAGCCATAGCTCAGTTGGTAGAGCGGAGGACTGTAGAGTGTAAGCTGAGATCCTTAGGTCGCTGGTTCGAATCCGGCTGGCTGGAGAACGGGTCTTTTAACACAATCAATATTGTGATTACTGTTCCTGAATGGAATATTGCCACGTCTTAGGGCAATACGTGATGGTTTATCATCTAGGGTTTTAAGCCTTCATCTTTTGAATGGCGTTAAGCTATGGCATATTTGATTTGTGAAATGACAATTGAACTGACAATTGGATAATTGTTTGACTAGCTTTGGGTAGGGAGTAGAACTACTGCCTTCAAATTTTTTTAAATAAATATGAGCCCTAACCAAATATAAAGTCAAGCAATAGGAACTTTTGATCAGTATGCTATAGTGCTGCAACACTCGGCACGCTTAAAGTTTCAGTTTTATGTTTGCTCCCATTGCTCCATGCTGTGGGGATGGCGACTACGGCAAGCAAACCACACATACAAGCATTGAACAAGAGTTCGTTGTTCGCATCATTTCTTAATATTAGTTTTTTAAGTTATTGAGCATTAATACTCATTTTTCAAGTATGATTGGTCATTGATTTAATCACATATTATTTCAGTTTTGTTTTTGTTTGCTATGTTTTTATTTGTTTGCAAATATGGAAATATTTATACATACTCGTATCATTTATAGGTAATAAAAATGGTGGTTTTGGTGTCGCTGCACATCATCAATATCTTAACAGTACACAAGGCGTGCAAGGTAATACTCTGCAGGGTAGTGGGAATAATCAGCAGCGAAACATTCAGCAAAATCAGAAAACTCGTAAACCCTTTTTTATGCCTTACATGAGCTTGGATGCAGTGAATCGCGGACTGGCCAATGGAGATCTTATCAAGGTGTGTTTCTCTTTTTTTTAATCTCAATGTCTTCTATCCTATTACTGATTTCTCTATCTTCCATTATATTTAAAAACGTGAAGAAATTTTATTATTGCATTAGATTCACTTAAGGGTATTTTGCGTGTTAATCAACGTAATTATGAGGAATCATTTGTGGATAATCCCATGGGCGACGAACAGCAGGATATTTTGATTCTTGGTGTCCATGATCGTAATCGCGCACTTCATGGTGATATTGTCGTTGTTCGCATCAAGGATAGGAACTGTTGGGTTGTAAGCCATACATTGATCTTTTATTTGATATGGTATCTTTTTGTTTTGTAATATTTTTTCATGATTGTTTTAAGGTTCGTGATGCATTGTATGAAGCGTGGCGCGGTGGAAATTTAAAAGCTCGTGTTGATGACAATGGCCAGCCATTGACTATTCCACCAATCAAGCGTAGCGATTATGAAATAGAACTGTCTCCAGCTGAACTTCTTGATGTAAATATTTTTATTTTTTTATAAAGGCTATAAATCACAGTTTATTGCCGTTGACTTACCTATAGTTTAGAATTTTCATGTGACAATTTTTTGTCTTTCAGTTGCCCACACGCGTTGACAAATGCATTTCGAGTGAAAAATTGAAAGAAGATGTGCCTATTACACGAAATCGACAGTACAGCCGAGAACAGATGCTATGTATTGCTGCGAAGGTTATCTTCAGGGTTACAATTTTTAATACTTTCATGTTATCCGTAGGATTCCTAACTTTTATATTGAAGGTGATAAATTTCATTTTATTTAGCTTGAATTGGAACGTCGTAAACGAGTTGTAGATGATGAAGCTGGTATTGATTCTGCTGTTCTGAGCACTATATCCAGACTTGCCATTGTGAAGCGAACTGATTCACCAATGTACGTAGATTTCTCATTTAGATGCTTTATTAGCATCAGAAAAGACAACTGTTGCAATTTACTGGATATATTTTTAAGAGGTCTTTCGCACTCTGGAACATTGGCATGTGGTACTTCCGCCTCAAGTTTGGGATTGGGTACAATAACGACACGGCGTAATGGAATTGGCACAAGTGGATCTGTGCAGCGACGATCAAATTACCGGATTTTATCGGATATGCCGGATGAAGATTGGGGGATTCCTGACATGTGCCTCCAAAAAACCGCCGAGGTTAATCCAAACTTTGCATTGCAAAGTCATCCATAATTATTTTACAGTTGATTCGTGTTCTCCGCCAATTAAAAACGGTGTTGTGACGTATTTCACTTAGTTAAATTACGGATATTAGATGAGATTTTGCGTCTATCAGGGTATTTCAGGTAGTTTTCATAAGTGAGCAGAAAAATTGTCGAGCTGCAGTAGGCATGCTAAAAATGATGGCTGATGGTAATCGTAATTGGGCACTTTTCTCGCCGGGTGACTCACGAATGCCACGAATGATGATACCAGCGGAGCAAACGCCCGCTACGTTTTTTGACCGTCCACAAGATTTTGCAAAGTTCATTTATGTGGCACGAATGGTAGAATGGCAAGCAACAGCGCAGTTTGCACGAGGGTTAGCAACTTCCGCTCATTGGTGGTACTGTTCTTAAGAAATTATGTCCTGTCGTATAAGTCAATGATACGTTCAGGAAGTTATACAAGAGCCTCGGGATGGCGGGCGACGTAGAAGCAGAAACAGAAGGCTTATTACTGGCGAATGATGTTGATACCCGACAGTTTTCACAAGCTGCACTTTCATCACTTCCAATTACCGAAGCAATGGAGTGGAAAATTGATGAAGTTCGTTTCCAATGAATGTCAAATTGATGAAGTTGATTTGATAGACCTAATTTGTTCGCGAGAACCGTCCACATTAATTTTATTTCTCATTCATATTTATCTGTAATGGAACTAAATACCATGTTTCAGAAAGAATTCAAGTATCGAAAGGATTTCCGAGATGAAACTGTATTCACAATCGATCCAAGTACGGCACGAGATTTGGACGATGCTCTTCATATAAAGCCAATTTCGGATTGTGATGGAGTTGGTAATCCTGGTTGGGAGGTAAGTTGCAACAGTTTCCGTGTCATTTGATGGAAGCAAAAAATATTGTGAGAATTCCAGGTTGGTGTTCACATAGCTGATGTCTCACACTTCGTGCAGTTCGGCACTGAACTTGATCATTGGGCTTTTAGCCGTGGCACATCGGTTTATCTCGTTCACAAAGTTAGTCTATTTAATTCCACTCCTTTTGCTTCCATTGTCTTTGAATTTGTCTGAGATTGTGTCATATTTCCAGGTGATTCCAATGCTGCCACAAATACTTTGTGAACAGTTGTGTTCATTAAATCCTGGTGTCGATCGGCTGACGTTTTCGGTGGTCTGGAAAATCAATGACCAAGGAGAGATATTTGATGAGTGGTTTGGACGTACGATTATTCGGTCTTGTTGCAAATTGTCTTATGAACATGCGCAGGTAGGCAGATTTTTCTTGCTTCCCAATTTCCGCGTTTTGCTAATTGTGGCTTACTTCTTTTAGGATTTTATCGCTCATTCAGAAAAAGATTTAGTTTCGTCCGAGTTGCCGGATATTTCCAATGGCAAAAAATCAGATGAACTGAAAGAAGCAGTACTTCGCTTGCATAAGGTATTCTTTGTGAATATTTTAGTTGCTTTTTGGTTGTTTAAATGGTATTGTTTCTAATATTTTTAGCGGTAGGAAGTAGAAAGGAAAAAATTATATTTCAAGATCTAGATTTTACGAAAGTAATCACTTCTCGTAATGCAATTTTATGTCAAACAAATCGATATTCCGGGTCCTACTTAGGTGACCTGAATAAAAGTTATATATTATTCTCTATTTTTGCAGATTGCACTCATCTTAAAAAAGAGACGGTTTGAAAATGGATCTCTCTATCTTGATGTGCCCAAACTGAGATTCACACTTGATGATACATCGGGAATGCCCAACGGTCTTTGTCTGGACGAAGTAAATTTCTTCTTCTGTTAAGTCTGCACAAATTTATGCCGTCTGAATTTTATTCTTATTTTCAAGTTAAATAGTTATTGAAATTACTTCCTTATAGCGTAAGGAAGCCAATTTTCTTGTGGAAGAGTTCATGCTTTTGGCAAATATAGCTGTAGCTCGGAAAATTGAATCAGCATTTCCGAAGACTGCACTTTTACGACGACATCCGCCTCCAAAAATAAAAGTACAATTTTTTCTTATTTTTTGTCAAAATTTATGAAAAAAGTGCTTGTTAATCTTTATTTGTTGTATGGCGTTCCCAAATTCCATCGGGAATTTGTTCTTCCTAAATCTTTTCTCGAACATTATTCTTCAGATGCTACGCGATATTTTGGAGAAGTGTGAAAAGATCGGCTTTGCAGTGGATGGTTCCTCGAGTAGATCTATTTCTTCGAGCTTGCAAAAGTATGAAGGAGACACTGATTTAAAACGAACCGTTGTTCAGGTAACATGAATGATAGTATATGATTGAAGAATAAAAGTTAAAAAAAACAGCTATTCTCTCTTGCATTTTTTTGTCATAGCTAAGTACACTGGAAGATGTAATAAAACTGCAAGAGTTAAATATCTCTTTCGTTTTAGATGCTGACGCATTTACTGATGAAATCAATGCAATTGGCGTTATATTTCTGCGTTGGTTCATTGAAAAACCGAGCTGATTATGCACATTACGCTCTCTCGGTGCCGTTTTATACTCATTTCACCTCACCAATACGTCGATATCCCGATATTATGGTTCGTTAATAGTTGTTATAAATATAGGTTGTGGCTTATTGGTTAATTATGTAAAATCAAATTTTTAATGTCTAACCAAATTGTTTTCATATGTCTACATTGTTTTCTTGATATAGTGCTTATTAATTTTTGAGATTTGAATATTTACGAAATCTAAAAATCCATCAAAATTCAAATATCTTTACAAGTTTGCTGAGTTCTTATTTTTTTGTTATTCAAAGCGTTTGTTAAGTTTTTGTTCTTTTGTGAATGGAAAACAATTTTCTAGGTACATCGTTTTTTGTCAGCAGCACTTGGTTACTCTCCAGCTCCAGGTTTAACTGTGAAAGAGATCGAAACAATAGCAAGTCACTGCAATGATAGAAAACTAATTGCAAAAACAGTCTCGGAAGCAAGTGATGATATGTTCTTTGGTGTCTTCATTAAGGTTTGTTTGGTTTTTGTCCCATTTTCTTGTGTCAGTCCTTTAAGATAGTAGAAATGATTTAATCGTTCCGTTTATTGATGAACATCAGTTTTAGGAATATGGACCACTAACCGAACGTGCTGTGGTAATACAAGTACTTGATGCTTCTTTCGATGTTCTGGTCGTAAAATACGGTGTTGTAAAGCGCGTTTATACTAGTGTATTTTTTTTTCTTTTCTTGCAAAATAAATTGTGGAAAGAGATAAAACTATCATGATGTTTAGATTATACTTAGTTTAAATAATTATGATAAAGTAGTTTAGAAATGTGTAAATTCCAAATGTCTTGATTATTTTATAAGAAAAAATAAACAAGCGGGAATTAGTGTGGCCCATCACACACACTATTATTGTCGTTGTTGCTTTTCTTATCTAATGATCATGATGTAGAGGAATGTAGCGTTATGCGAAACAGTGGTTATATAATCCAACACAATGACATCTAAAATTTAGTGATGCCTACGTATTTTCTTAATTTTTCAAACTTATAGCGCCTACGATTGGCACGAGAGCCACGCTTTATTGAGGGTCCGTGCCCATCACTTCTTCTTTACTGGGATTCCACCAGTGATGGTTCAAATGCTGCGATAGAGCAAGTTATTTCGATGTGTACCGTTGTCGAGGTAGTCCTTTCCGCACTTCCGGAACCAACGAAATATCAGGCAATTATTTTATTTAAAACTATTGTTATTTATATGAGATGATTGATTAATTTGCAACTATT
>UPTC01000530.1:7382-22525 GCA_900537255.1 Acanthocheilonema viteae
ACACACACACATTCATTGTCATACATCCTGAAGATGTTAACACGTAATTACTCCTCTCTAAACATGTGCTCTATACAAGACACAGATATGGATGTATCTTATATGATACGTGTCAGAACCTTGTATACATGCATACATATACATATCCCTTACATTTGACACATATAAACTTCTTCACATACTAATAAAACATAGAAAACACGTACGTGAACTTACCTTAAACCACAATCACTCCAACCAAAAACAACCGCTGACAATGAGCACACAATGAAACAATAACGAAACTGTGATTATAACTTTTACCTAAAAAGTCTCTACCGTAAGCAACAAAAAGGCCATTCCAAAAATGGATAAAGTGTTCAGGATATCCAGAAAATTCGAATCGCTCTTTGATGGTTTTTCATGCAAACTCTATTTTGGCACTGTTTTTTGATGGAAATGGCAGATCCGGAATTTGGAGGAATGAAGCGGAATATTTCATGGATAATCCGGAATGATTCCGATACCAATAATAGCTTGATTTCCGGATCCGGTTTTTAACTGAGATTGTGTTATTGGAAGATGTTTTGCATGGAATCATGAATAACTATTAATAATTCCACTGATACTGGAATCCGGAATGTCTCGAACATCAAGAATATTTACAAGCCGGAATGTCTCAAATATCAGGGTAAGTAGTTCGAAGTCAGGAATGAGAAATCCGGAATGTTTCATGTCTCAAGTTTAAGTGGTCCGGAATGTTTAGTTTAATGTAGATATCGTTTTCTAGCATACTAGACAATAAATTTCAGCTAATTTCGGATGAAATACTATTGACTTATTGTTATTCATTCATACAGATTTTCAGTATTCTTTTGTGCAAAAATGGCTAATCCGACAAAGTTTAGATATAAAAAATAAATCAGGAATAATCCAATATTATTCATTAATATTACCCGGTATATTTGTAAGTTCTATATGTGTAGTTAAATACGAATGTCATAGTTTTCCCGACTTAATTATTTATTAATAAATTTATATACGATAGTTAATGTGCATTTTCGTAAGCATGAAAAAACCGATTAAATTTCATAGCAGTAATATTAGAAAAATTTGAAGTGTAGGATGAATAATATATTAGATACGATTTATATTATTCATATAAGAACGAAAAGATGATGGATCAAATTTATTCATGTTTTAATATAATAAGCATAAACTGTAAACAGTAGTAGTGTAATACATGTGTAAAATATTCTTATTGTGCTTTTATGTGTGATAAATGAGAATGCAGATGAATGTAAAATAATTGGATAGATATTTATCAATTGTGGTAAGTGCTGGAAAAGTGGAATGAGTACAAGAAGGGCGGAAATAATGAAGATAAATGAGTTTGAGGAGAAAGAGATTGGAATGTTAGCTGGAGCTTTGTCTGCTCCACACCAACCACCACACGATCAGCTTCATTCACTATCTTCTACCCTTCCTGTATTTATTCTTATCAAACAACTGCTGCTTCAGTGGTAACTTCACTCTGATATATTTCCACATTTTATATCCGGTTAATTTTAACAGGTAGGTTGATGTAGTAAAATTGTGTTCGGTATGCTCTGTGATCAGGATTGTCCGACTATTTTTAAATGGAGAAGAAAACATGCAGGTAATTATAATGTAAGATAGGTTATCTTAGAGATATTTATTTGTGATTTACTTCGATATATTGAATTGTTTACAGATAAGAAACAATGCGGTGGCTATTTTATTGTTTATTGCTGGTTTCATCCACTATGAGCAATAACTGTCGGAGGAAGTTATACGAAGCAAAAGAAGAGAAAACACCGGGCAATAGTGGTTTTATGATTGAAATATCAAGCGCCACAAATACATCCGATAATAATCCTGAAGGTTATGCACCGGGCGATAGTTATATCGGTAAGTTCCAAGTATTTTAAGATATTTCTAAGCATTGAGCAATTTACCAAGTAAATAAGAAATCAAGTATGAATATATCGTGTTTACAAAATACCAGGTATGCCAATTGATTTCTCAGCTATTATTCGAACAAAAAATAAGTTATCCATGAGTAAACTGGTATTGTAACAAAAACTGTATCTGGTACTATATCTTTAGTAATTTAAATTTAAGCGTTAAATTATCAGTTCCATTATTCCAGAAGGTTTTCATCAGCTATAAGATAAACAATTGCAGTCAAACTTCGAGGATGGCGCACAAAGTTTACCGTGCAAGCTTTCCGTGGATTTGGTATTTATGCACAATTTGAAAACGGTGAACATGCAGGAAAATTTGATGTAATCTTTGTTTAACGTAATTGCATTCATATTGTCATTTATTTGATTTTATAATTGAAGCATAGATGAACAATGAAAATACGATTGTTTTACAGCTTCAAGGAAAAAAAGGAGAAGCTCGCATTGCACCAAATTGTCGTAAAGCCGGTGTGTCACATTCAAATTTGAGACCAAAAACATCTGTCCACGTGTTATGGCATGCACCGGAAACATCGGAAAAAGGGTGTGCGTATTTTCGTGCTTCCGTAATTACATCTCGAAAAATATGGTATGGTGATGATGGACCGTTAACAAAGAAATTTTGTGTCAGAGGTTTGCAATCTTTATCCAATAGTCTTGTATCATTAAAAATTCGAAATAATTTGAATTCCCATGATCTGATTGATAGCGTAATAAGGAACATGGATCATTAAAAGTTATTTTATTTTTGCTGTATAATAAATGTAGTATAATTATGACTAACAAATTAAATAAGTGAGATTGTTCACCATTAAATTTGATTAATTTATTTTCAAAATTCAGAAGGTTACAAAAAGATGTTAACAATTGATGAGGATAACTTGGATTGTTGTGCCTGTGATGAAGCGAAGTATGATTTAGAATTTATTGGTTTATGGTCAAGGGATACACATCCTAAAGATTATCCATCTTGTATGCTTTTGTTTTTTATTTTTCTCTTTAAAAAACATCACAAAGTAATGTATTTTGATACGCTATAAATTAATAAATAATTTTAATTCTTTCTTAAAAATTGAAAATCAATTGGAACATATTAATGCTTTAGCAGTTATAAACAGAATTTGATTAATAAATTGTATGCAGTATAATAATTTTTTCAATTGTTCCTCTGTTCCTCATTTTTTTATTAATCTGAACTTGCACATCATATTTTATTAGAAAATTCTTAAATTAAAAAAAAGAAATTCACTGTGGGATTATATCATTACCGGTATTATTACGGTGTATTATACAGTAGAACATTTGACACATTTCACGGATATGCTTGGCGCTAGTCACAGTAGCAATTATACAATGTGGAAATTTGGTATGATTGCAACGGATGGTATGAAAGAAATTGCTGAATGGGGCAATACTTACAAAGGAGAACAAGAAATGAAAGCAAATGTATATTTCAAATTTCTTTTCTATTTATTTTAATAATTTTTATTTAATCTGATCATTATTCATTGCCATATACTTTACATATCTGATGTAACAAATTCGAAATTGCTTTTTTTTTGTTCGAATGTTGTTTTAATGTTTCCATCTTAATATTAAAACTATATGGAACTCAGTATTGGCTTTTATTTAGATTACATTTGTCAAATGTTAATTAATTAATTTGTTTATTTGTATATAACTATCGCATTTATAAAATGTTTAAAAATTTTAGGAATATATTTGTAGGCAAAAGAGATTCGTACTTTAATGAAAATCAAAGGATTATGGTATCCGGAAGTGCAAGGAAGAACAACTAGCTCATTTGTTGTGAATAAGTAAATATATGTCATATTAGGAATTCGTTATAATATATAAGTGAAGGATGAAAGAAAGAAATCAAATACCCTAATGAATTTTTACTAAAGATTTGGGAAAAAATATTGTCGAATTATTATAAAAGAGGGAAAGAATAATGAATTGAACTGTTTAACTCATTTTATTACATATATATATATATATATATATATATTTCAATTATCAGGTACCATCATCTTGCTTCCTTAGCCGCAATGTTTGGACCATCGCCGGATTGGTGTGTAGGAATATCATCCGTCAATTTATGCTTACCTGACTGTACTTGGATACCGGAACGAACATTTGAATTATTACCTTTTGATGCTGGAACTGACAATGGGCCAACTTATATGGTATAGCTTTAGTTTCATTATTCATTAATTTATTCCTTTTCTTTCAAAACATAACACAATACAAACCCGAGGAAGGGATTTGAAGTATTGGACCTACATTTCATTTTATTTATTTGTTCCAATTAATATGCTTCGTTTAAACTGTTTATGCTGGAAAACTAAGAATTTAAAAAAAAAATTAAGAAATAAATTTAGATAAAAAGTTAAAAAGTCAGATTTTTTCTTTGAATTTGGGTTACACGCTTCGAGTCGTACGATTTAGAAGTTCAAGTTTTGCTGAAAATTTTGAATAAGTTGTTTTAAAAGTATCATGTAATAAATATAAAATGTCAATTTCAGTCACCGAACAATCCGGCAGAGCCCCGTATACCAATTCATCCGATAACAACGAAACTCGATAAACGATCACCATTTTACAATCCGAATAGTGATATCATTGCACCGTTAGCTCGATTAAAGTTAACCCGCAAGGAGGTAATGAAATCGGTATGCAAAACGGTAGACGAATATCAAACTGAGGCTTACAATGTAACAAGTACTAGCGAAGACGAAGAATACAAAGATCGTCGTTAGTAATTTGCTATACATTTTTAATTAGCTATAAGGATGTTTAATTAATTTCTTTGAAAAATATTTCCAATTCACATTTTTTAAAGACTGGTTATCTCTTCACAGGCAAATAAGATTGTATTTTTTGAAAGTGAAGATTAAAGGTTGAATGCTTAATGTATCATTATTAGCTGTTAGGTAAGAAATGCAACAATGCAACCGCATAAAAATTAGGAACTTTATAAAAGAGAGAAACAAATTAATTTATTAATCGATTACTTTTTCAGGAGAATGTATGGTAACAAATTGGGAGCCCTGGTCACTGTGTTCCGCTACATGTGGCAAAGGCATTCGAATGCGTTCCCGTGTTTACGTATTTCCAATAAAAGCTCAGATGTTTCGATGCCATCGCCAAACTATCGAAAGGCAGTTTTGCAATGCAGAAATTAGCGAATGTCATGGTTTGTAAATTTTTAACTTTTTTGTTGTAAATAAAAGATTATGTTTGAAATTATTAAATTTTCCACTCCGTCATTCTCCATGTTTCGTGTTGCATCACGTTCTGCTAATATTATTTAGCTATCATAAATTACGTGCTGATTCAGATTCGGATGCATTTAATTCGAAATGTTCTGTTAGCAGTTGGTCATCTTGGACAGAATGCAGTGTAACATGTGGTCATGGAACAAGGTCGAGATCGAGAATTTTTAAGGAACTTGATTCTAATAACAATACTTGTCCGAATGTTGATCTTGTCCGTAAAGACATCTGTACTGGTTAGTTATTATGTTTCTTTCACATATTTCTTCTTTGTCTTCTTGTCCTTGGACAAGAAGTATTTCGTGGAACTTTTTTTTGAGAAAAATGTAAAACAGAACTAGATGATTTTTTTCTTGTACATCGACTCAACGTTTGTGAAAAGAAATATGACTTACGATTACTTCATGTGGCTTCTGAAATTCAATATGACCTCGAGTTTTATTCTTTTTTGCGACATTATTTGTGTTTGATTTCTTGATTTCAAACCATAATTCAAAGTGTGTTATTGTAGGGTTCTTGAAATTTAGAATACACTCAGATATGTAGAAATTTCAAGTAATTCTATTAGGAAGCACGTATTGATTTATTTCTAAAATAAATATTCAAAATAAAATATTACTCTCTACAATGACAGATAAAATAACTGAATCTTTTTCAGAACATTTCGAAAGCAATTGTCATACACTTATACGGATTAATGTTCAGTATTTAACTAGTTGGAACAGTTTCAATAACGTGTTTTTAGTTAATAATGATAGTGATTCCGATTGATGGGAAGAAAGTGTCTCTTGTTTCAGGTGATAACGGCGATGATTGCTCAGTTACACCGGATCCACTTTGCCGAGCAACATCATGGAGTGAGTGGTCGCCATGCAGTGCATCATGTGATCACGGAATTCATGTCCGAACACGGCTCCTCTTTTACGCTGAGCATGAAGAACGCTGTGCCAATGTTAATTTACTGGAAAAAGAGAACTGTCAATTACAAACTTGTCGACGACTATTAAGCGTGCATTCAAAAGGTTTCTTCATTTTTTTTAGAATTTTAAATTTTATTCTAACAAAATTTTCTGTTACTTTAATTGATAAATATTTTTACTACCAAAGTTACGGTGATATGTGCTTTTTCAGTTCTTTTCCTGATTTTTTTTTTTGCTTTTAGTGGTCGCAAAAGATTATTTAATTCTCTGATTAAAATATGGATTAAAAATTTTTAACAATTTTTATTGTTGGAAAGAACGTGCTTAAAAGAAGCCAATTGTGTTGTGGTAAGAAATCATGGCATGAACCATTATCATAATGCATAACAATTATTTGACAATATTAAATATTTGATCCTTATTATCAATGACTACCCAGAAATATGCATGGAGGATAAACAAGAAGGTCAATGTGCTGGCACATTTCCGCGTTACTGGTATAATTCGAAGCTCAAACGATGTGAACGATTTATCTATACCGGTTGCAAGGGTAATCGGAATCAATTCGAAACTGAGGATGATTGTAAACGAATGTGTTTGGAATATTACGGGAGTTCGGTTGGAGAAGTTGGTTAGTTGTTTTAACTGATTTACGCCAAAATCATTCCACTTTTTTCCAAGAATTTCATTCACGTTTGCGTTTTAGTTGTTTCGTTTCGTAATGGGAATTATGTAGAATATTCATTTATCAATTAAAATGAATGAATATAAAACGAGGAAAAAGTATCAATTGCATCCATCAACACTTGTAACTTATTGAAATTAATGTTAATAATATTAAGTACCGGGTCATCAGTTAGTCAACGAATTTGGTGTTGATCAGGTAAATGATGGCGGTCCACCAGTTGATTGCGTAATCTCGGAATGGACACCATGGGGAAATTGTTCGGCTACATGTGGCTCAGGCAAACGAAAACGTTCACGACAGATAGAAGTTGGTGCTTCTATTGCTACTAAAATAGAAATGTTGTCCATTTCTGACCAGCTGAGATGGATGACCAATTAAAATACTGTTGTCACAGAGAAGATTAGCTCTAATCATTTAGTTATTGACTACTTAACAAATGTAAAAAGAAGCAGAAGGATATAAAATAATGAGATAAAATGTAATTTAATTTAATTCATGAATCTTCATTATAGATATTCCCACGTAATGGTGGGCGTTCATGTCCCGAACATATGGTACAAGAATTACGTTGTGAATTGAGACCTTGTGGTGAGTTTTGCACTTATTTGATTTTTTTTTTTCAAGCAGCTACGAAATCTTTGGATTTTGCTTTCCATTTCTTTTTTTGATTCATTTAGTTTGTTTGAAATTGTCGTAATTTACAGCAATTCAAAACTGTCATATCAAACCGTGGACAATGTGGTCACCTTGTTCGGTAACATGTGGTGATGGGAAACAAATTCGTCGACGACGTATTATCAGACCACATCGTTATGTTGATGATGAAGAAGATTCACCATGTAATGCACCGGAAAAGGAATCTCGTCCATGTCATGTAAAATGTTAGCTTAATTACACACATATCTCATATCATTAATTATTATTCACTTTGTTTAATCAAATTTATAATTTAAAATGTCTTAATCATATATTGGTTACTGGTAAAACTATTAATATATTATTTGTTCGTGTGTTTTCCGATCAATCAATATTTAATCAAATCATTTTTATACTTCAAATTAAGAGAAAAATTTTTATTCACCCAAAAATAATACTAGTTAAGACCATAACAAAAAGGAGAATTAGAAAGAATTACTTCAAGCATTAGAGGTTTATATCTGTACAATACTATTAAATCAAATGATCAATTAATCAAATATTCGTAATTCGGTTGGTTCAACTCGAACAACGCTTGTTTTATACACTGGTATATTCTCATCTGATGATGTTTGAGGAAATTCAATTTTTTGCAATTCCATTTCATTTTGTCGCATTTTATTAGATTTCATTCTTAATTCTGCTATATATTTAGCCTAAAATAATCAAATTTTTTTCTTTCAAGTTTATTATTTCTTCTCGTCTTGAATTACTGCCTATTCTTTAATAAATTTTCTTTGAAATTATTATATATTTTTATCTATATTTTCTTATTGAACTACTTGCACTTCTTTTTTGTAAAACAAAGATATATCTATTAAAATATTTGTGACATGTACCGTGATGTAGCCTAATAATATACCAACGATATATCCAACGACTACATCATGCAAATGATGCATGCCATCAATGACTCGAGTATATCCAGTATAAAATCCTAATCCAAGAGCAAATAGTTGTATCAGAGGTTTTGCAATAATAGCCAAGCCTCTATGTGGAATTCGTGATTGCACATAAATCTAAAATTATTAATGATATTTCTGCTTTAGCATATCAAAAATAAATCGCAGTAATTATCAAATATGGAGTATTAAAAAAATTCAAAAGTATAAATATTTAAAATTACAACTTACGCTTTTTAACTTACAATAAAAAAAGTAGCCGCTGTCATAGCTAATGAAGCATGTCCACTAAAAAATGAAAGTCGTGCTTCTTTAACAGTATGATTGTACTTATTGCCACGACATTTATAATTCAGAATATATGTCTGATTATGACAATAACCACTATCATATAATGGATTACATATATCCAAGAAAATCGGCCTCAGTTCACCAACAATAAACTTTGTTGGAATTACTAGCAAAAGTGCTAGGACTATTCCAAGCGAATGATATGCTATAACAATAATTCATCATTACCAATTTATACAAACTGAAAGCATTTTAATCAAAAAATGAACTATTAAATAAATGAAAAAAGGAAAGTTCTAATCATGAAAAAAATTCGGTAACGATTATTTTGTTAAATATTCAATCCTATTCATTGATCCATATGGATAACAAATTGCAGATGAGAAGAAAGAACAAGTAACAAATATTTACCGTAGTATTTAAAGCAATTGACTAATATTTGATTGAAATTGAAACCTCGCCAACTGTATAATTCGTTGTAATATTTTGAACGACATATTTCCGTGATTACAATCTGAAATTCATTAAAAACTTCCCGTTATTACTGGCATTATTATTGCCATTTATTTGCAATGATACTAATAACCAAAAAATTCTCAATTACAACACGTTGATGAAATGGTTCCTGCATAATCAAATGGAATTGAATACACAATAATTCTTCCACCACTACTTTTTTATTTTTTCCATTTAAATTATTAATTGCTACCCTTAACTGCAATTCCTCATGTTTCAATCAATTTTTAACAAAAAAAAAAAAAATCGTAGCTAAAAAGTGAATGAAAAAAAAAAATAATAGCAATATTTTTTACTTTCCCCACTTTTCCTCATTTTTTTCCCACTCCAATCAATGCACTTCCACAGTTTCTAAATCAATTTTTGTCAGGAAAGGAAAAAACTCATATTAAAAAAAAAACACAATTTAGACAATCTTGCGATAAAAACACAATTTAGCCATTAATCGCAAGATTGGCTAAATTGTGCTTTTATGGTAATGAAATAATTTTCACTTAGCTAAATGGAATGCTTTTCCTCCTTCCTCGTTCTAATTAATTGTTACCCTTAATCTTTCACCCAATTTTTGATCACAATAAAATATTGTTACACTAATTTTTCTGGCTAAATTTTGCAAGCGATTGCATCACGCTGATGAAATGGTTCCTGTACAACAAAGAAAACACAATCAGTGGTAATATCTTTTATCATTAGCACTTATCAGGTTTCAGTTAGTTTTTTAATCAGAAAAAAGAAATTGAAAATGTTTATAAAATAAATAATTCCACATCTTCCTTTTTTTTTGGCTAAAAAAATAATTGAATCTGATAAGCAGTGATAAAATGATAATAAAATAAATAAATGGTAGGAAAACAGATTAATGCAGAAATTTAAGGTTAAAATAAAATATGAAATGAAAAATCTGTTCAATTATGAAATCTTAAAACTATACTTTAAGGAATTATTCCAATTGTTCCGATACTATTTACCACTTATAAATACATTGTTGCAAAAACGGTAACAAATTTATTTAACATAAATCATTCACTTACAAAAAAATATTATTGGGGAAAAATTTAAAAATGGAGCAAAAAAAAAGATTGCATAAGTTAAAAATTGAAATTAAAAAAAAAAAAAAACGAACTCCAATAAGTGGAAGAAGGAAGACAGTTACGAAAAGCATTGATGTTGATATTGTACTGGATTTGTATGGTAATTGTATGGTCCGATCATTACAATAGAATCCGCGGTGATACGGTTCCAAATAATGATTTGGAAGAATCTCTATTGATAAACCTATGAAATTTTAATTAAATCAAAATTGGGCATTTGAAATTTTTGTTATTCTCGTATTGAATATTTTCAAAATTACCCTCGCTTTCTTTTTTATTTCAATTTCTGTAATCATTATTACAGTTCAAATTTTCTTATTTTATTTCCTAATAAAATTCTTGTACTGCTTTACTACCTTCTTCACTTTTACTGCTTTCTTCACTTTTTAATGCATATTCAAAAATGTTTGCAGGAATTAGAATGATTAATAAAAAAAAAAAAAAAAATTGATCAAATAGCTTATTTTTAAATTTTTATTTTTTCGAACAATAACATTAACAGCTGTATAACTGTATGTTGAATTTCATTTTATATTTCACTAATATTATCATTAACAATTTTATTCATTAAAAAATTTATTTTGTGCTTATTTTGATTAATCGTATAATCGGTAAAAAAATTTTTTTTCATCTATCAATGGAAAAAAAAAAGGAAAATGTTGGACACGTTTTTCAAGCATAAGATTTTGGTCATCATCTTTTTGGTGATACTAAAAATAAATTATCGAACTATTTCGAATGTCAAAAAATACCAATAACTACTCCGATGATCACATTGATAAAGAATGTTCCAAGAGTAAGTTCCTTATGTAGCAAATATTTATTTCTTTTCTGTACTGATTCCTGCAACAACATGGTGATAATTTTATTCTCCACAATTTACCATTATGTTTAACAATCACTAAAATTTTTCATTTTAAAAATTATAGAGTGTTGTAAATTATTTTCATACTATTCTTACTCATTTTTCAATCTAAAAAAGGAAAAAAAGTTTTTTTTTTTTTTTAAAAAATAATAATTATTATTCATGCATTATTCGTATTATTGTTAAAATTATTGAAATAATAATAATTAAGATGTGCTACATGTACTATTATAGACAGGATAGGTGAAAATAAAATAATGAAAAATTAACATACCATTATTATAAAAATTTCATTGAAATAACTGAAACAGAAATGTACTCTTAAAAGATAGCAGTTTTAAGCGTACAATTGCTTTAAAAAAAAATTGTTCGAGAAAACGCGGAAAAAAAAAACGAAATAGTATGAAACGTTTCGAAATGAACAAATAAACAATCAATTTTACGAATTTAAATTGATATTTATAAAAAAAAATTTAAAAAAAAGAAATTATTGTTGAAATATTACTTTGCTTTCAAGCCAATATGATATAATCGAAGGTTAAAAGAAAAGAAATTGGTGATTTTAGGTTGTATGATTGGACTGAGTGTAAACAGTGGAAACCGGTTGATGACCTCATTGATAACGCAAGCCGATGATATTACTACTACTGCCTAATCTATACCATTTTATCTAATATTTCATTTTCATTTTTCTTTTTTTTTCTCCTCTTTTAATATATATTTTTCATATTTTAATGAAACATTCAAAAATTTTAATAAATTTGAAATTGGATTAAATAGTTTTAGTGAAATATTATAATAATTTCAAAAACATTTTATCAATATTTTGGTAAAATATTTAAATAACCAGATTAAATATGTGGGATAATTGCTGAGTTATATGACAAAATTAGAATTAATTTCAGAATAAAATAATCAAATTTTAGCGTGAAATAATTAAATTAACAAAATGATTTTTGTTTTTTTTTTTTCTTTGCTGTTTTTATTATATTTTATTGTTCAATTTTGGTTTTTGTATTTTATTGTTCAATTTTAATAATGTTGCATAATTTGAAAATAAAATTATTAAATTGCTTATTTATTTTGATGAATATCATTGATAATGTTAACCATTATAGGTGATAATGTAAATTATATGAAAGGAAGAAAACAAAATTTTATAAAATACAATCTTTTTTTTCCTTAATTATTTACTCGAAATTTTAAAGGTTCAAAATTATTGAGTTATGTTGAACTGCGTATTATCATGATGTATATGAAATAGCTGGTCGTCAAAATATTCCTGAAATATTTTTTGTAAAAAAATGTAATGAATGTATTTGCGTGATATTAAATGAAACATTTAATAATAAAATACTAAAAGAGAAAAAAATAAACAAAGACAAAAATAAAACAAAACTGCAAAAAGTAACAGTTGGTTTGTTTAAGCAAAAAAAAAAATGCATTCGCTGCGAATAGTTACCACAACAAGCTATTTTTTAATCGCGAGATTGACTAAATTGTAAAATTAGAGAAGAACAAAAACATCAAAAAAAAAAACATTTCCTGAAAGTGATCAATATTTGTGAGGCAAAAAATTTCGTTTCTGTAATTTATCCTAAAATAAAACTGATTTTTGAATTCTTGTATAACAAAAAAAATTTCGGAAAAACGCCAAAAGGAAGATGAGAATAAATGGATAAAAATATGGAACCCAACGAATAAATCAAATTATCTATTTGTTTTTTGATAAATTTAAACGGAAGTAACTGAAACTGTACAAATAATGAATGAATTTTAATCAGTCTTAAATTTTAATTTAAATCCATAATACCTGAAATGCATAGCCGAAAGTGGCAAGATGATTTGGATGAATAAAAATTTTGCAAATAATTTCAAGTATTTTGTTGAATTTTCAATTACTATATACAATATATGCACATCATACAATGCAATAATGAATAATAGATAAAGGATTTAAACGATCACAAAAAAGTGATATTTAAGAAATTTATTGTAATTCATTTCTTGTAATCAATAAGAATAGAAATTTTTAAATGAAAAGTTGACATTTTTTTTTTTGCATATTTTTCAGTATGAAATTTTCGTTTAGCTCTTTTTTTTTCTTCATGAAATTTAAAATGAAATCAAATAAACCAGACAAAATGATTAAGGAAAAGAAATTTGAAGAGGATGAGTAATAAAATTGAATTGATTTATTTATCGTTTATTTTGCAAATTTATATCAACAAACTGGAAATTTTTATGTAAAAAATTATTTTATACATATATAAAGGTTAAATTGAATCAATTTACATTCATATTCAATCATTACAACAATAATTGAATGAAAATTTAACAGAGAAATGATGACGTGTGATTGCAAAAATATTCTGATAGCTTTCACGTATGCATGCACGCATGTTATTGATAGCCATAGCATGAGGTATACAATAATTAAATTATATTTTCGTTAATGACTGCATATTTATCATATTTGACGAAATATTTATATAAATAGCATGAAATAATTCACTTTTATTACGTTAATACTCACTGCAAATAACGTTTTTATAAATGCGTGAAAACTTGAGATTGATAACTTAATAAAAATTTAGGTCGCGTTTTTTTTTTAAAGTAATAGTCATTATGTTTGATCCATTTGTTTTCTCAAATGAAGACAAATAGTCTTCCCATTTCTCTCCTAACTCACATCCATTAATTAATTAAAATGATCATTTATATGTGTTTCTTATCATTCATCAATAGCTAAACTGCTAATCTTATACTTTACCAACTAATGATAATACTGTTAGTAAAAGCAGTAGCAATAGCAGTAGTAATATTGATAACTTTTATAAAAATTTCAATAAAATTAAATTAATGATTTTTTAATATGAGTTTAATAGAGAAATAGATATGATCGAAATGCTTGGAATAATACCAGAAATGAAAAATTTATTTGTTACAATCCTCAATACCCTTTTATCGTCATCCATTAAAAGCCACTGATTTTATTAATTACTATTTAAAATTAAATTTGAAACTGCTTGGTTGAATTCAGTATAGTGTTGCCTTTTTAAAAAAAAAAAGAAAAAAAAAGAAATTCATCTTTTCTTGCTGGAAAATGTGCACTTATCGATGAGTCATCGTAAAAATTAGACAAAAAAGAGAGAGAGAGAGAGAGAAGAAAAATTAGTTCGTGTTCTTTTCTTTCAATTAACAACGAAACATTTAACTGCACATTTTTTTCGACTCATTCATAAATATTTTATTTCTGAATTTATTCATTTTCCATTGTCACCAATTTTAATTGTCACCAGAATAGCATGCAGAGAAAAAAAAAAGAAGGAGTGTGTGATAAATTCGGAAATGTTCGAGATTTTGAGAGATTGTGATGTATAATGGTGCTAGATGGTTGAAGAAAATGATATTGTTCAAAGTTGAATGTGGAGAAGTTTAGTTAGTGAAAGTATGGAAATGGCATAGTGAGAAGAAAATGAAGAGAGGAGAGGATTGAAATTTCACTTATTGTGGCAGTTTTAAATTTCGTCAACAATTTTTATATTTGCACCAATCAGTGCGGTGGTCTGTTCAGTTCATTACAAATATAAATGAATGCTTTTAATTAAATGTGTGTTAATTAATGAGTATGGCAGTTTTTCGTCGATTTCTATCGTTTCAAAATAAGTTTTTATTAATTTTCATAAGTTAGCAAAGGATAACATTGCTATAAGGTCACATATTTCGTTATATTATTACTGTATATTCATATGTTCATCAATAATGCGTCGAAATTTGTTAAGTGGGCGCTATACTGACGTGTAATGCGTCTCTTTGGCCGTATGTGTTTACGTATGTTTGTGGTATTTGTAAACACTTCTTTAAGCATGCGTGTGCGTCTGCGTACGGTTTTGTGTGTGTGTGTGTGTGTGTGTGTGTGTGTGTGT
>UPTC01000530.1:22882-34882 GCA_900537255.1 Acanthocheilonema viteae
TGTGTGTGTGTGTGTGTGTGTGTATTTATGTATATAATTCAGTTTGTTCTATGATTCATTTATGCAAAGTTTACAAAATCTTTTCAAATTTACAGGATAGCTGTTCACAAGGATGATCAAATGAAATAGTATAATAAGTATTAATTTGTTTAATTATATTGTGTGTTGACATTATTTAATTGATCGATTTGAAAGAGTTAAAGTATTTTTTGTTCAATTTCGTGAACGCTTTAAATTTTTTTCCACAAGAGGATTTTAGAATAGGTGAATGAGATATATTGTATATAGATTGAGGCGAATGAAATTCAATAATTCGAAGGCACACTAAACGGCGCTGTCGCTTTCTCAATTTCTCATTGATACATATTTCTTCGTATACACTGCACACGTGCCGCACTCTCGTCAGATATTTTTAATGGAATAGCAGAGAATATGGTCAGGGAGAGAAAGAAAGAATCCACCAACAATATCGTTTAATGACTAATCCTCTTATCACTATTACACTTATCGTCTTTAGCATTATCGCATTATCATATCCTTACTACCTTTTAACAATAAATATTTTATTTAATATGTTAAAAAAAAAAACGGAAATTTGGACGAAATGTCTTCAAAGAGCTAAGTGATGATTTTACGTTATAGCTAAGTTATAAGTTGTTAACTCTTATCACTTGCTTTATCATCACATTACATTAGTAGTTTCTTGGGCAGTAAAAGGGGAAATATACATGCTTGCGCATATTTTTTATATATGAATTTTTTTTTCTTATTTTGTTTTTCAGAAAATTACTTTAGTCGATTGTTTGAAATAATCAGATTTGATTGAAAAGATTCATTATGTATCAGAAGTAAGGATAACATGAACGGAGGAAAGGATTGTAAAGATGGATGATGAAAATGACATTTTGGCTATCGATTAAGTTAGGGGATGAATGTAATATGTATGGGAGAGTTGGGGTAACTTTGCATATAGGATGATGAGAGATGTCATCGATCATAGAGTAGAATGAGACATATTAGTTTGAACATTTGTTTTTTTTTTTTTTTTTTTTNTTTTGTACATGAATATAAGAACAATATAAGAACACATCTATCCTTCATTTTTTTCACTATTGAAAATTATTTGGAATGTTCATTCTTATCAGATTTATTTGAAATATTAGAAAAATGGAAATGTTAATATTTTTACTGATTATCCCAATTTTGTTATTGTTTCTTTAGCCTTTTTAATAGCTTTCACAGGATTGCATCTTGATCAACTTTATTATTATCATTATAGTAATTGGTGAACAATATTTTTAATCCTAATGATTCCACATATTTTGTCTTTTAACTATTTTTTGTAGAATATCACTGAATGTTATTGATTTCAACTAAGAAGTTTTAACGTATTTAATGATTTTTTTTTTCGTTTTATTTCAGGGATAATCGATCACTGTTCTATAACTTATTCAAAAAGGATCCAATAGATCGATCGTTATATACTTCTTCCTGTATAATGCGGATGTAAATATTGTATTAAACGGATTCATTTGGAAAGATAGGACAGAATAGGGCAAGAAAACGAAATGGTCGAGCTTAGTATTTCAAGAATTATTGCCGATTTTGCTGTTCTAACATTTTGTGGTTGGTATTGTTTATTTTCGTATTCCAGCATATCTTTACTACTAATATTTATAAGCATTTTAAAGAAGTAGTAAATGCATTTTTTAATGACAGAAAATCTGTGTATTTCGAATGACATCATTAGTGAATATAATATTGTCATTTGTTTATAAGTAATATTGGTAGCATTCTTTTTTTTTCTACATTTATCAAGGAGTAGTAGTATGCATAAGTTATATCAAACATTCTCCTAAAAAAGTTTTGCTTTTATTAAGTAGAATTCTAGCATTTGCAGCAAATAATACAACTGATAGCTTGTATTTTAACATTTGTTCAGTTTGGATTTCTATAATTATTACTTGTAGTTTTATGTTTTGTTATATTTCTTATGAAATTTTTTGCAAAATTTCAGCTATACCATTACTGATATTTCACAAATGGGTTGAACCATACAAACGCGGCTTTTATTGTGATGACGAATCAATTCGATATCCGTATCGACCATCTACTGTTACTCGACAAATGCTTATTGTTATCGGTCTTATTGTGCCGGCAGTTCTTGTAAAGCAATTTACTTTCTTTTCTGCTTTTCTTTTTTTTTCGTCCTATTTTTGCGAAGATTCGTCCAAAGTTCAGATAAGAACAATGAACTATCTTTTTGCATAGAGAGGAATTAATAATCCGATCTTATTCGTGACAAATTTTGATCCCAAAATCAATGTTTCGATAAAATTTCTGCGATTTGATAATGTTAATCAATAAATATATAGAATATTTAATTCAATAATAAGTCTATTCCAGATTATAACAACAGAAACATTTCGTTTGATAGCATGGGAACGGAAATGTAGAAACGAATTCTTGTATTACCATTGTCGACGATATACGGTTCCACGTCTCATTGTTCGTCTTTATGTTTTCTTTGGTGAGTATAGGTTTTGCTACGTGTTAGTGATGCATACCGTTCATTTTCTTTTTTTGTATAAAATTACTTTTTAAAAATTGGTTTTTAAAAATATTGGTTTACCATCACTTTATTATGATATTCAGCAATTTATTTACTTTTTCGTTCTTTTTTCGATTATGGGCGTGATTTTCATGAGGCAAGCAAAGTAAATCTACATTTAGTTAAATACTAAATAATATTAAATGTATAAAACATTTATTTATTTGCATCATCCAAAATTTTAGGATATTTTCTTCTTGGTGTCATTTTCAATCAATTAATGGTCGATATAGCGAAATATACCATCGGGCGTCATAGGCCTCATTTTATAGCAGTTTGCAAGCCAAAGGTGCATTTTAGAATATTCGGGCATATATATATATACATCGCTATTATATCTTAAAATCCTAAAGCACGCTATTTATTTGTTCACCACATATATTTAGAAAACAAATATTTCAAGTTCGCTGCTAACATTTTCACGCTACACTCACGGATACGAAGGCACTATTCATTTATGTATTTCGTTGCACTATATCTTTTCTTAACTTTGTTCACAAATATCTAACTTAAAGTTTTGTGTGATCTGCACTGCGAACAACTTCATGTTTCATGCATCAGCATGAAGTCTTTGTTAACTCAGTTATTTTAGTACTTCTTTTGGTTAAAATAGCTGCATTTTTTAATGCATTTAACCTCAGGTGCAATTACAATAGCTCCCAATATTTTAGTTCTACAGTAAAAATGATTATTCTCAAGTTTTCAATACCATCAGAATTGAAAATGATATCAGTGAAATGTGTGGTAAGTTGTGCTTGAAGCACTTTCCTAAAGAAATAAAACGGACAAAAAGGCAGTTAAAGGGATGTAATTTTAATAAAAAAAAAGCTTAAATTTGATGAAATTAAACTGTGAGTTTAAAGTTTGTGATTTGGTTCATTACTTTTGTAATTACTAATGTCAGCTGTAATGATGACACACTGACAGCTGAATGTGTAATACTTATGCTTCTATTTTAGAATTAACAGTGTATTACTTTACTGTGTTAATCATAAGAATTATACTTTATAATGCTCGCAATTACTGGCTTACTTCTAATATATAATGATTGATTAGTTTAATAAGTAGAAGTTAGCGTCATATCGGAACACGCATTGTCATTCTTAAAATTTTTTGCAGCACATGGAAATTCAGCATATCGCTATTGGTGGATCACCTAGTAATCGTACTCTAGCGTTCAGACGTGTAAGTATGAAGAGTTAAATTTGCAAAAGGATAGTGGTGGATTTTGGATATTACTTATAAATCATTTGAGTACATTGAAGATTTCTTGGCTCTTAATTTATGGGTTGCTGAATTCTTGTATCTATCAATGATTATGTTTTACTATAGCATACTTCTTGCAAAACATCGGAAGATACTTATAAAGGAGGAGCACAGACCATTAAGAATGATTGCATTGAAAAAGTTATCATTATGATTGATTTATCGATTACATGAAGTTTTCTGAAATCAACCACCTCATTTTGCATTAAACTCTTCATTTTTTGATGGAAAAATTTTTGTTTGTCTATTGATTTAGAGATTTTTATATTTCATAGGCTTATTCCAAATCGTCAACTGTTTTAAAGGTAAGTATTAAAAGTTGTTTTGTTCATGTGTTCGAAGCACCTTCTTGCCTTCACATACAAATTGTGTCACAATAAGTGGTATGCACCTTCACACATGCACAAAATCTGTGTGCAGATGCATGTTTCTGTTAAGAAATTTTAATATTCATTCACGATTCTGACATCACAGTTTTTATGTTTCCAATTTCCTGCACATTTATAAAACCATTTCATCAGTACTTCACTATTTCTCTCTTTTTCATTATTATAATATTAAAAATAAATAAATGTGGGCATTAATCTCAGTCTCCTGTTTTCAGTATAAGTGAAATTATTTACTGGAAGGATGGTTTATTACTATATGCTGAGTTTGAAATTTGGAAGAGCCAAAAAGCATAGAAGCATGTAGATTGCTTTTAATAAAATAAGCAGTTTTAGAAGAAAACCTATTGTTACGTGATTTTCAAGTAAAATTATATAATTATGTGATATATAAAAATAAAGTATTTGTTCCCAAATATTTTCATGGCAGATATTAATCTGTGGTGCTGATTACTATATTTAACATTCCATCAAAATTAAAATTGAATCCATTAGATAAAAAATAATTGAATTTAATTTGATCCCAGTTGCTAATTTGAGAATTTGTTTGATTTCCATCATATAGCTTTTACCAAATTTCGGTTTTCTTCTTATGCATCAGTTACATAAATATATAACTTTACGAGGTACTTTGGTTTGCTTATTTTGAGATTTCTTCGCTTCTACGCTTTTTTTTGGCTCATGATTATTTCTTTATTCGGTCAGCTTCTAATCATTACTTTAAACATCAGAGTTCTGAAATTTTAGTTTTGACTTCAAGTGAATATTTCAGGGTTTTGAAACGTGTCCGATCAATACCCATGAGTATATCACAGACTTCGAATGTACTGGCACGGATAAATATCTTCTTCATGAATCTATGCTTTCATTCTATTCTGGTCATTCTGCTTTTAGCTTTTATGTGGCATGGTATGTAGCAGTAAGTTTTCTTTTTTGGGAATACATTATATTTTTTTTTCAATGTATTCAACATGATAGTTCAGTTCCACTAATGTATATACTACTACGTATGCACGATTTTCTTTGCATACATTAAATATGCTTCCAGCGTTTCTCACAAAAATTATTTTAAATGATAGATTTAATTTGCAGCTTTACTTGCAAGCTCGGCTGTACCGACCATTGTTTAGTCCCTTACTTTTGCCGGTGATTCAATTTGCTTTATTCGGTGGCGCTGCATTTGTAGCCTTTACTCGAGTTAGCAATTATAAGCATCATTGGTCGGATGTCTTGGTTGGCGCATTGTTTGGTTCTGCAATTGGCATTATTGTGGTTATTTTATTTTTCATCAAAGAAATCCCACTTTCATTTTGATATTAAATTGAATAAAGGTTAAATTAAATCCTGTACATGATAATATTTCATGTCTAAGTGTAAAATGCAAAGATTCCGGTGATTTCTTCCATATTATTTTGTAAAAGATAAAATGCATTTTAGGCATTATTTGTTGCGAAAGTGTTTTCGCGTCGTGAGATACCGTTATGTGATGCTCATTATTGTAATCGTGAATTTGGCTTAGCGTCTCAATTGGAACGAGCTGTTCCGTCATCAGACGTAGAAACCGGAATGAGTAATGTTATACGAACTGGTAGATCAGGCAATGGCGCTCATGTTACTTCTCATAACATTACTCTAACTGGAGTGGTGGCGCCGAATGTGAATGAAATCAGGAGTAATCAAATGGCTCCGTTATCTCGACCAACATCACGGAACCAGAGATTGTAAGCGCTTGTAATGCTTCATCGCCCAGCGGTATAGGCTTGTGTAAGTCGCTGCATTAATTCTTCTCTTCTTCGCTTGTAAATTCTTCTAAAGCGTGAATATCTTTTTTTACTTTCTTTCGTTTTTGTATTTCTCTCATTAACACAAGAATAACAAAATACAATTTGTTTGAGAGAATGAACGCATGGATTTTCTATTATCTTATCAATTTAACTTCCATGATTAGCTGTCGGTTTATGGATTTCACATTTCTGAGGTGTGATTTATCTCTTTTTTTTGTTAAATTATTTTCAAAATGTTGAAAAGTAACTTTGGATTCATTATCTCTTTTGCTTTTTCTATATCAGACTAAAAGGCATAATTTTACAAATATCTGTTTTTCCTAACGTTGTTTTCAAGTGTATAATAGCTAGAAATTTCCTTCCATTAATCTAGTCTATTTCTAATTGGCTATCATTTTATGACTTCAAACACTTTTCCCAATACAGTTTCAGGAATTAGAGGAGATTATTACCGACCGCTATTCTGCTACTGATATTCAACAAAATCATCCAGCTAATCGTATGATGCATGCAAACATTTACGTAGGAAGTTTATTATATATCATAGCATGGTTATAGACATTGTTATGTTTTTGATATATATATATATATATATCAAGTATAGCTTGAAAGCCTCTTTCATTCCTTATTCATGTTTTTTCCAGTTTATTCTACTAGTTTCAATGTTGTTATTGCCGCTATCAGCACTATAATCACGACTGATGATGTAAAATGACTTTTATTAGGTATTGTTGTTCAAAATAGATCGTCTTATTAGAATTGATTAACTGACTAATTTTTATTAACTGACTAATTCCTGAGGATTAAAATAATTTTCCTGTTTCCTAATACAGCATGTATCATATGCGTGTTTGTGTGTCTAAAGAGCTTAAAATTAATATCCGTTTGTTGTAAAATTGTAATGTGTCGTTTTCAACAATTCTGAAGTTGTTGTTTTGTCAGCTATCGTTGCGTTGAGTAGAAGTTGACTAGAATTGGAGTGGCTTCTGTGTGTAGTATTAAGTCTTTCAAAGCCGGTATGGATAGCAGAAAATCTAGCTGTCCTTGAATGCAGTCGGCTTCTTTTTAATATATTGTTTACCGTTTAATCGTCATCAATCGATCAATAGCATAATGTTAAATTATATACGAAATGATGTAAATAATTATTTATAATTGTATGGAATCTCTTCTGAAAGTTACTTCCTTCTTTTATGAATTATTTATTGCAAAATTCGCAATAAATTCAAATGTTTTATCTGCTTCAATACTTTCTATGATCTTTTAGATTTGGAAATGTCATTTAAACTAAGAATATGTTATTTTATGGGCATATCTTTATTCCTTTACCAGCAAAAACTTTTCAATATGTAATATCATTTTTAAGTTTTTTATTAAAGCATATGTTGTGAAATACTTTTGTTCTGGTTCTAGATTTCAACTTTTTTTAAATTTTTTAAAATATATCTCCCTTTTTTTTAAACTTTTTCCATTCCAGCATACATTCATGAATTTATTATATATTGCTTGCTTTTCCGAGTAATTGTTCGATGGTTATATCGATATTTGTATGCTTTTCGCTTTATTAAGATACAAAAGCATTAAGTCTAGATTTTTTAACTTCTTTTCATTTTTTTTGTACAACTATATGCTAGTATGGCATGAAGTACAACGCACTGCAAGTATAAAATGCATTTGATATTTTGATGCCAATTAATTATTAAGAATATTTCATTCTATCGAGTGGAAGAAAAGGTATCAACTGAAATATGTTGCTGAAATTTATCGATGTGTTGCTTTTTGGTTTTGTTACTGTCGAGTTTATTTTTTCTGTAAATGATGGATACTTTAAAAAACTAAAAGTAATTTGCTTCTTTGCTTGTTACTTTTGACTGTGCAAGGCTCTCTGTAAAGGTAATTGGTGTCTGCGTTGCGTAGTTTGTTACAATAAATGGATCTCCTGATAATTTCAATTTTTTCAAATATTTATAATTCTAATGAAGCCATTTTATAAACGCTTATAAGTTTTCACAGAAAAATCATGGAATGTGTAATGATTCATTGATTATCGTGGTCATTTCAACATAGTCAGTTATTTTCTTTCCTCTAAAGCTGTTAGAGAAATCTCTATACGGTTTCTTCATATTGTCTGTTTTAGCATATTTTGAATGAGGCTATTTTACAACCGGTATTTTTTTTTTTTACAAAATGTATGATGATTAAAATAGCCTTAAAAGCATTAAATTTATCATTTATATATCTTGTTTCGTCTTTTGTTAACGATAAAAAAAAATAACTTAGGTAATTTACATTGTGTAACAACGAAGAGTTTCCTTATCCGATGACTTTAAATTAAGTACTGATGAAATCGTTAAATGCTTGTTAGAATAGACTAACCATTTTAAAATAAAATGGCTAAATTTGAAAAAAGAAAACTTGTTTTGTCAGATTAGGAAAATTAATTTAATCATAAAATGAAAAAAATTTTAGCCATTATTCGATTCTGAATAATGGTTAAAACTTCTTCCATTTTATTACTATTCGATCAAAATTATTTTAATCATTTTTATACCTTCTAAAAAATTTTTCGCATCATTCCTGAATCATCTCTTTCTCCTTCCCTTCAGGAAAAAAAGAAGAAAGATTGCTATAAATTTATTGCAATGAAAAATCCATTTCAGTCCCTCTTCTCACTCGCTACAGTCAACTTCGATCACCAGTTCCTATTATTCGGCTCATGCAGATATGGAATCATTAATCTCAGCAACAAGTTATACATCTCATGATTATTACGGTATTCTCTCATATCCAATCATGCAATCCGAAATAGCTTAAGAATTGTCATCGTAATTTTTATAAAATTAAAAATCATCCAATAATTTACTATTAATTTTGCATTTGTCTAATTTTTATATGATAAATATTGAAATTATATTCGATAAATTTCAAAAATATACTCACTATATTTTTGTATTATCTTTTTAAACTATTTCTGTATAATGTAATTCAGATTTAATCATTTTATCGTATATTACAAAAGTTTTCCTCCAAAAATTAAATATATATTTAGCTTAAAGACAATCTTGAAATTTCAAACATTCCTGCATTTCGCTCACTACTACTGTGCAATTCTTGTAAACTTTTATCTTTTTTAGGTTTCTTTCTTTTTTTTATGTTTGTTTTTGCTGAATAAGCTATGAACAAAATAGATTGCTAGCAGTACTGTAAGATAAATCCAATTCAAACAATTATCACAAGGTACATTAGCTATGATATTTTTGTTAATTGAATTCATTCATTTATGAATGAATTCAATTAACAAATGTAATAAAATGATCCGTCGAAATTTGATTTCATTTTCAATTGTATACTAAAAAAAATTTTTTTGTTAGATAGATTTAAATGATCTGTTAATTGATGCTTTTAGATAGTAGTTTGCTCGTATTTTTTCATCATTTATAATAATGCAACATTTTATAATCGTCTTGCAGTTTACATCTGTTCTAAATTATCGAATGAATATGTCCTACTATGAACATTACGCTTACAGTATTTGTGAATTTTTTTGTAGTAATATATGTGTTTTTTGCTTTCTCAATTTTCAATCAATAAATTTTGTTTCTTCAATATGAAAAATAAAATTGATAATTTTATGACTGGTGAATTATCACTTGCATTAAATTTTATTTCTAGTTTTTCATATTTTAACATCGTAATTATTAATTATTTGCTGTTTCAGTTCTGAATCACTATTGATTTGTTAGCTATTGAAATTTGCTTAACATTTTACAATGATAAGCATTGTACAGTTTGTTGTTTGATGTTTTGTTAAAAAAACAAGATTATAAATGAAAAAGAATTAAAACTTAAAGCTTTAAAATGTTGAGTTTTTAATGCTTGAAAGTTATTTTGAAAAAAAAGTATTTTGCTTCTATATTTTAGAATTAGAATGTTCATTATTTATTATTTTTTATTTCACATACTTTATAAAGTGGGGGAAGAGGATGAAAGCAATAAATGAAGCTAAATAGTTGTATGTGTGCTTATTCGGAATGCATTAACTTTTCCATTTCTTTCTGCTTCCTTAATAATTAATTAATTAACACACATGTAGAAAAAAGCGGCACGCTTTTTTTTTACTAATTTTTTGATCTGTAAATGGCATAATAATTATTAGACTTTTTTCTGATATATTTGTTTGTTAATTTACAGATATAAAAATTTTGACGATCGTAGAATGGTTGATTAATTAATTACGTAAAATATTAAACATGATTAATTTTCATTATAGAGAATTTCACGACTTCAAAGGACAGAAATATACAATCGCTAGAAGTGATGTTTGATAGTGATGCATTAGAAATTATTTGGCAAATATCAGAGGGAAGAAAGAGAGTGGAGAAAATAAAAAGTGAAAAGTCATGGTAGTTTTAAAACATCCTTGTTTTGGTTGTCAAGTGTCATGTGCTCGATGACACAATTGGGAAGGCGAATATGCTATTTGATGCAGAAATTGTATTCCTTCTCATACTTTTCGTATTATATTTTGGTACTTAAAGTAAGAAATTTAAATAAAGATTGTGAAAATTTTCCGTAAAACAGCAATGAAAGAAAATAGAATTTTAAAGTGGGGAAAATTTTTTCAAATTTTCTACAAAGATATTCATATGAAATGTGTATTCATTTGGTAGTGCAGTATATAATTGTAAAAAATTTTAACTACAAAAATTTAGAAAAAAAAGAAGGAATATCAGTAATGTATGTAATTCATTATATTATTTAATGCATGAGCCAATTTTCATTTTTGCAATTTCAATATTTCGGTATTGTTTAGTATGAATATGATTTAATTTAGATCAAATATAAAAGAAAAAGGAAAATTATTCATCATTCACATTCTTGATTTTTTTTTTTTTAAACATCATAGCAGTCTTAATTTTTTCTTATCATCACTGCCCATGAAACTTTTTCATCGATGACAGCTCAATGCATTTGATTACAGAAATTATACCCCTTCTCATACATTATTGCTAAACATTAATTACTGCAATATATATTCACTTTTAATCAGTTATGCATTAAATTATAAAATTTTTGACATATGAGAAACATTATATTGAATTATCATAAAATGTTTCACGAAATTGTTTTGCATGAAGTGAAATTTTATAACAAATCATTTAAAAAAGTTACTGAATAAAATAATTGATTATCAATTACACGATAAAAATAAGAATATTATAAAGCATTCAATAGTATTTCACTGATTATTTATTCAATATTCATCCTATAACAATTAGTTTTATGGAAGATATTTTTTGAGGAACTTAATATAAAAGGAAAAAGAGCATTATTAAGTAAACAAATACACGGTAGTATTGCATTAATGATTAATTATTTAACAATTAATTGATATTATTCGCATCATTAAACATTGCAACATATTAGATATTCCATTTGAGGTGAAGAAAGAGAAATAAAGAGAAAAAATTTGAAAAAGACTGTTATGAGTTATAGATGTCAACAAATTAAGCTAATTCTATCTAAAAATTTCAAAACTGTGAGAAAAAGCAGGTCAATTTGCATATGACCTTATATTGTTATTCGTACAAATATACGAAAAAATTCGATTATTCCAGCTAAAGTAATAGTTGAAATAATTTATTAATGTATGCATTAATATATACATTGGTCGGTCATTCGTACATTTGAATTTCAAATTTTGTTAATGAATAAATTCATTGAAGATTTGCAACTTTCAATAATTCAATTATTCCAAGTGAAATAACATATTGAAAATGTAAACAATGTAAAATAATATGTTAGCATTGGAGATGAATGGAACAAGTTTTCAATGATTACTCTTTGGAATCTCAACATTCTACACCTTTTTCTTGTTTTTGCATTTTTAATTGCTGTTTAAATATCATTTTTTTTAGTATCATCATATTTATCTCGTCTTACATCATCTTTC
>UPTC01000531.1:0-34109 GCA_900537255.1 Acanthocheilonema viteae
TTTTTGTTTACTTTATATTTAGATTATCATCTGAAATTCATTTACTGCTTGATATGCCCCATAATCTTACAAATACATATTATGACAGCCTTGTGGTTATCCTATAAAGACATTTTTTTATGTTTGAAATATTTTTTAGGTAGCAATCATGCTAGTTCAATTATATTTACTTGCTTGATATTTTCAATATAATGTTTATAATCATCGATAAAAATGAACATTGAAAAAAATTTTTCAAAATTAGGGTGATGAAGTAGTCTGGAAATGAAATCTTATCTTCCTTCTCGGTACTATCAGTACGGTTATCATCCTTCTCTCACACAGAAGAAGACGTCATATTTTAGGTTGTTTTTATAGTTTCATCTCTAATTATGAATGGATTTCCAAAGGGTAATAAATTTTTTTTCGCATAAATTAGTGCAATTTTTTTATATTGATGAAAGTTTAAGTTAAAAAGTTTTTAAAGGCGAAGAAAATCACTTAGTAAATGCAAATAATTTTTGATCTTAAATCTCGCGATCATTTGATTCACTTGTCTCTGTAATGTAAAAATTCGCATGAATTAATAAAAAAAATTGATGTTACTCTCCTCCAGTGAACTTTGTTGGAGTTAAAGAGGAACAGGAACCGAGAGCCAAATGTGCAGGAATAGATGAATTTGAAGTTTGTACTGAACTTAGTAACACAAAAAATATGTATTGCTCTGAAATAATCTATTTTTAGAAATTTATTTCATTTTTTTTTTTGCAAATTTTACGAACTATTCAAAAACCAAATATTACTACAAAGAATAAAATTAAATTTGTATTCATATGGCTGGTTGGAAGAAATATGCGAGAATAATTTTGCCTCATGTCGGTCTTATTATCTTATCGTTGCTGTATACAATTGGTGGAGCGCTTGCATTCTATTATCTGGAACGACCTTATGAGATTGCTGTAAGACGTGAAAGTTTGCGAGATATTTCTGCTCAACGAAAATTGATGCTTGATGAGTTATGGATTATGCTAAACGACGAATCAGTCTCAGATGGTATAGATAATTAATTATTTGAATATACAAATACATACCACAAATAAAACTGTGAAATGCGAGAAATTTGCTTTCAGAAAAATAATCAGACTGGTTTGTTTATATATTCTAGTTATTCTAATATATGTTAAAGAATATTGAATATTCTAGTATTTTAATATATTCTTAGTATTATATTATGGTAATATTATTCTTGAGTAAAGTTGGCGTGTATCTCAAGCATTCGATATGAAGTTGGCCATGTAATGTAACTGATTGGATGTTATCTTTCAACCGTTTTATAACTCATTGATTTCTTACAGAGGAAATTGAACGTTTAGCTATTCATCACGTGGACAACGTGACACGTGTATTGTTTGAAGCCTTCGATACACATTACATTAGCGTCTCACATCTACGAAGTAGCACTGTGATGGCTTCAATTGATGATTTGGTGGAGGAAGAGGAATACAACTGGACCTTTACAACAGCTCTCTTCTTTACAGCTACTCTTCTGACAACAATTGGTTAAAATTAATGAAAAATAGTTTAAATCATTTATTTCTCATCTCTCATTTCTTCTTTTGGCTCATTTATTTATAGGCTACGGTAATTTGGTACCGGTAACATTTCAAGGACGAATGTTTTGCATTATCTACGCTCTATTTGGTGTACCGCTTATACTTATCACTGTTGCTGATATTGGCAAATTCCTGAGTGAAAATATTATTTGGCTGTATGCAAAGTATGTAGACTTACTAAGATCTATAAAAGGGTTCAATTTCAAAGGAGTGAACAGTAAATGACCTGTAGAGATTCACTGCCTACGAGATGTGAGTCTAAAATGATTCATTCCAGATATACAGAAGCGAAGAAAAAGTACAAAGAGAAGAAAACTGTATGCATCACATCAGTGGTCGGTGAAATAAATGGTAATGTAAAGGATCAGTTGCTGCAGGTTAATTCGACTTAAATAATTAATTCGAAATAGCATCTGAGTCACATTTCATTTCGCAGTAATTGCAGTTCGGACTGGAACAGTATATTTCAATACCGATTCTGTTGATCGTTGGAATGCTGCTTGGTTATATCACAATTGGTGCTGTCCTACTTGCCTCATGGGAACATTGGGATTTCTTTTCTGGTTTCTACTTTTCATTTATCACAATGACTACGGTTAGTTTATCATCTTGATTATTGATCGATTACTTGATTGTTGCTTGATTTTGTACTTTTTCGAAATATATGTTGTGTGAGGTTGTCATCTTAAGAAGGATTATTAAAGAAGCTAACAGTAGTAAAGTGAGACAATTTGAAAATTTCAGGAGTAACTTGATTTTGAAAAATTGGTCATCTGGTTTATAAGAATTCCTTTTGTTCTGATATTTTTTTTTAATTATTTAAATTCTCTATACTCATTGCTCAATCTAAAAAATTTTGCATCAAATGTTTTATTTAAATCTGATTAAATCGGATTTGTTTATAGGTTGGATTTGGCGATATTGTACCAGTCAAGCATGAATACTTCCTATTTGATCTTTTCTACATTGTCGTTGGATTAGCCATAACGTTCGTTTTTCTGGTTATTTTATTTTTACAGTTTCGAGAATATTTGATAGCTATGTATTATCCAAAATTAACTTCTACAGGACAATGTGTATTGATTTGGTTGGAATTCAATACATTCGCAAAATTCATTATTTTGGACGGGCCATTAAAGATGCTCGCTATGCGCTTGTGAATGTTGGCGGAAGAATGGTGCATATTCCGGATTTAATGCGATATGCGTCTGTTTTACATCAGGTACAAACTTCTGAATCGAAGATTTCTGAATCACTTCAACCATTCTCATTATATATGTATGTATCGGAAGGATGCTATTAAATTCTAAGCCTTAATTGATAATTAATATTTAATGTGATCGAATCATATATGGCTTTCAAATGAACTAATCTAAGAAGAACTATCTTCTTCATTCTGTGCTCCTCGTTTACACTCTTCAACATTTTCAATCTCGTGATTGTGTCCTCAGACTTGTACCAATTAAATCTTGATCTCTAATCAATATAGTGTCTGGTCAAGTTGGATTTTTATGGCGACGTAAGAATATCTGAATAAAAGTTGTTTCATTTGACGTATAAGTTATTTATACGTCACTTGGGACTTAATTTTGTTAATTTTCAGAAATATGGCCAGAAAAGACAAGAACATCAGATGCTAAAAGGCGCTTATACACCGGAAGATTTACCACTCATTCGATACATCGATTATGGATCATTGGCTAGTGAAGATAGTCGGATACATTTCTTCACAAATATATTCAATAAACCTAATGAACTTAGTACGGTTTGATCGAGAATGAACCAACTGCTATTCACTCACACTAAAATTTCATTTTTGATTCTGAAAATATGAGAAAAACCTTGAAACTATACTGATGACGAAAGTTTAATTTTAGTAGTTTTTTTCTTCAAATTTGCTCAAGCTAAAAGAAATCTGCCGATTAAAATATTCAAGCAGAAAAAATTTTTGTCAAAACCATATATCTAAAAAGAAAAGTTCCAATTACAGTGCTAAACTTTGTGACGTTTCATTAAATATGTGTTAGTAAGGATTTGACGATAATGATATCAATTGAATGACTTTAACGGATAATTCGTATAATATTATTGTATATTTGTTAGGTTAGTTTCTAGTTTCAGCCGCCAAGATTTGCAAATTTTATCTGGCTAAAATAACATCTTAGATTTGGTACAAATTTTTTACTCTATCAAAATTTGTTTGCTGGGTTACAATCTTTCATAAATATCAACTTTTCAATTCATTTCTTGTGCCATAGTTTTGTGCTAACTAATTATTTACTGCTATTTATTTTTATTCTTTTGTATTTGATTTGAATTAAAGGAATAACATTTAGATTAAAAAAAAAAGATGAAATTTGAAATGAGTTGTAAAACGGCAAAAGATAAACTGGTAATTAAGTTGATAATGATAGCAGTCCAAAAAAAAAAGATCCAAAAAATAACTGCCTAATATATTGTATACTTTAATGATTTATGAAGTATTTGGAGGAAGGCTCTGAGAACAAAAAATATAACGGAAAGGTTGAATTTATTGTTGTATACATTCTTATTTTTTACAATTTTCGCTCCAACATATAGCCATTTCTCGTGCTTTTTCAATTTTTTTTTATGCAATAGCAAAAACAAAAATGTTAAGTTGAACGAGGCGGTATTACAACATTGAGAAAACAGCCGCTCTCATCCGGATTGAATTTCGATGTGTACGGTGAAATTAAGCAGTTATCACCCGGCAGCACATTTCTCCGTTCTTTTTGTTTTTCTCTTACATTATTTTTCCAACTTTTTAAATAGTATCTTCAACTTTATTAGTATGTATTTCATCATCAACATACGATCATGCAACTATACCACACCATATATCGGCTCTACCTGATCAGTGGTAAATATTTTTTTTATTGAAATGATATTTTTTCAATTTGGTTTATTTATTCCATTCCACAGAATCCAATATTTAAAGTTAAAAATTAATGATGTAGGTGATAAATTAAAAACATGCAAATTATTATCATTTTTATCATGATATAGATTAGTCAATTATCTGCATGCGTAATATAGTATAGATATTGCAATTAGGTCTACAATCTTCTGTGCAGTTACTTTTTTTTTTCTCTCGGAATATAACAGCATATCTCGATAGTTATTAACAATAATTGCCTAAAAAAATGTAATTATCAAAAAAATTAGTTCAACTCACTTACCGTTTGATGAAAGCTTTTTCGCTAAACCCATACATTTTGCAAATGAAGAAATGATGAAAATTATAAAGACGGATTGAATTTCAAATAAAACATTTCAGGCACTGAAATGGTATATGTGTGACAGTATTCCTCATGAAAATGCAAAGGATTTATTTAGGATAGGTTAAATTGTAGGCTGGAAAATATCATCTATCAAGGAACTTCAAAAGATAAACCTCTCAATCAACTCTCATTTTATGCATTAATTAATGGAAAATGAAATTGTAAGTGAAGATTTGTTGTCAGAAAATTGAAGAAGTGAAAAGTTATGGCATCTTCAACATCAAAGAAACTCATCGAATCAGGTCAATTTCTCTTTCCTTCCTAATCATTTTCGTTCATCCCTATTATTTATTTGTTTTTTTTTCATTTCACTAATATTTGCTATTCAGTAAAAATAAAAAGGAAGGAAATATTAAAAGATATATTTTTTTTGAAAAAAACATAAAAATATCGGTTGGCTTGAAAAAAAACAAAGAAACCATAAATAATAGGAAAAAAATTTTTTCCATTTGTCTTCGAATACGACAAAATGATCAGTTTTACTGTGCTATAAAAATGAATAAATTAACACAAACTTGTATGAAATTAAAAACCTTTTAATAAATGATTAAAATGATCAAAATAATATTACAGATAAAATAAAAAATGAGAAAGAAATAGAACTTGAACTAGAAATAGCACAGCTAAAATTACGAATTCGAGAGCGTGATCGAACAATATTTGATTTGGAAGAACAGATCCGAAGCAAAGATGCTATTATCATTGATAGGTGCCAAATTATCGAACGCCTTGAGCAATTTCATTTTGAGCGATCTTCACCTGACCAGGTAAGAACTACCTATCCTTCCATTTTTTAACGCAAAATTAAGACAATCATTCTTAAATTAGTGAATGACTTCAGCTATATCCTCGCCATATTAATTCATCAATTTACTTTGCTCTACTCCAAATTGTATGAGAAATTTAAATACCAGAAATATTTTTGAGCTATGGCAAATATTGATGGGTAAGTTGTAGGACTCTTTGGAGGAAACATCAGAGAGTACCGTACGATGTGTAAATGTGAATGAGAACAGTGCTTTGAAAACGGGAACACAAGAAGTACAATTATTGGATGAATTAGAAGAAGAACGAAAATCCAAAGTGAAACTTTTGGAGCAAAATGAACTTCTGCTACAGCAGTGGGATGAGGCATTAGCTTATGTTGAACAGGTAATTTACATGTCTGAGATATCATAGTTAATTAGTGACAGCTGCCGAATAGCAATCAATTCTCTCATATTCTAAAATCTAAATCACTTCTGCAACAGTAGTTTTTTTGATCATTTGATTATTTTTACGTATAATTTTAATTTAGGTACAAAAGATGCTTCAAGCTGAACTAAAACGTTCCAATACACTTATTGATGAAAATGCAATCCTTCGAAAGCGTATTAATGAAACAGTGGTCATTTCTAAAAACGGTATACAATTCGTCGCACTTCTCCTTATTCTATCCAGTCTTTACCTATACTCTTGGAGTTAATCTAAGTGATGAATTTGACCTAGCAGATTATACAATTATGTTACATGTTTCCGCTACTTTGTACACAATTCTTTTATAAATCCTACAGTAAGTACTGTTCACATAAACAATCAACCCCTTCAACTCTTTTTAGCACTTCATTTATCTGATTCACTGATCCAATCAACTAATCTGATTACTTGAGAATTAACCATTTCCATCCACATATTTCGTCAGTAACAGTGACAATGTCATCGTACAATCCTGATTTTATTTCTACTGCAAGGATGATCGGAAATAACTGTAGAATGGGTGAGTGATAGAGCAGTAATGAAACGACATACCAAATAATAGGAAAATGGCGAGGCTGCACGTGTGGGAAGGCCTTTGTGGATGAATAGTTTAAAGTACAATAAATGCTATAAAAAAATGAGAGAATGAAAGAGCTGGAAGTGTCGCTCTACCAATCAAAAGGCTTACACAGTTAGTACATAACGTCTAAAGCAGTAGCATTTTAGAGGACATGTATTTTGTCTCAGTAAGCATAAAAACACAAACTGGGAAATATATCAAGTGCAAATTCTATTTACAATCTTTAATTTACAAATTACACATAAAAATCGTAAAGCAATCTTTTTTTGTCACTGGCAATACTATCATTGCATCACTGATATCTTTTGAAGCAAACTGTAAAGCTGTGATTAACCATGAAGCTGTGCATTAGGAAAATTAGATACTGCGAGGCAAAAGAGCTTGCCAGTAACAATAATAATAGGATGAAAATGCGGATGAAAATGCGAATTAAATTTCAAATAATAGGGTGAAAATGCGAATTAAATTTCAAAGAAAAAGAAAACTAATGCAAAACAATACTAGAATACATTGAGATTTACGTGTGACATGTTTCGACTACAAAACAAGATAAATTTGCCAAATTGAACTGCTAACTGGAGATAAAACAAATAAACGACATGTAATACAGTCTAAAGCACTAGTTGAGATAAATTATAATTCAAGCGTAGGTGCATCACTTACACTGAGCTATAATCAAGCCAAATTCAATTGGTTTAGATCTACATACCTTTTTCCCTGTTTGATATCGTCATTTAAGAGATCATTCCTTAATTATAAATGTAAATTTCGATCATGAATTATTTGACTGTTAAAATGCTCGTAAAAAAAATACTTCTGAAATTACAATTGATATCTAAAGTACTTTTTCAAAAGTACATGCATCACTCTGTTGCGGCGCATATTTATATAACCAACCTAAGATCCTGCTGGTAGTAAGTTATGAATCCGACACAGTAATGACGAACAGTGACATCAAATTTCTGAAAAACAAAGAGAATTGACCATACCAACACCTTTGTCGCCATTAATACTAGTCATTTTTTCGACCCAACAGCCATATCAGACTGATCTGATAACTCATTTCCATCTTCGTCAACCTGGAAACAAAAAACTCACCCTATCTGATGTTCTCGATGTGATCAATTGTAAACTGTTTGATTACAATTTTAAAAAGGAAGTTTTCTATTCAACTAACTGGAATGCAGAACAATGCATACCTCAGTCAATCTTTGGCAACGAGTAACCATCCATGTTGGCTCGCCGTTTAATCCTGAATTCATGAAAGTAACCCATGTTCGAAACTTCTTCATAAACCATTCTTGTGATATTCTACAAAGAAAAATTGTGTGAATATTAATGCTCGACCAATGTTATGCATTGTGGTCAAAAACTGTTAAAGATTGAAAGTTTTAAAGATGAAACTTGAAAAAGTTAAGAAAAGATACATAAGTACAAACTGGCCTTTCAGACGGTATAGATACCAGACCAAGCTCGGAGTTCTTTCGTAAATACAATTTTCCGTCAATATCAACATAACTCTCTACACCTGGTTCTAGATGTACCCTCACCTGCAATTTAAATTACTTTTTCACGGATGATCATGATTATCATGACTTATGATAAATAGGTTACGATCAGTTTCCATAAATTATTCTTGATATTCCTTGGGCTCCTTTAAAAAGCAAATTTGATAAATCTTCAGATGCAAAAACCTCAGATTGCAAAAGAGTCCCAGGCAAAAAGACTCAATAAATCTCCATGAAAATAAGAAAAAAAATCTTAGTCAGTTGCTAATAACTTTTCATACCTGCAAAACATCTCCCACTTTCCGTATCATTAGTTTACTCTCAATCTCCTCTAAAGGGCGCACCACAATGAAATGATAAGGCAAATCCACTACTGTTGTAGTCAAAGGTGATACTTTCGCTTTCATCCAGGCTCCCAGTTTTGCCGAATTACTTAAAGAGAAAATTATTAGGTAGGCATGAACAGAACGGACAACTAAACGTTCTATTGATCACAACTTCTTGTATTCAAAATGTACAAAAAAGCTATATCTTTATTTAAAACTATGCAGAATCAATAAAATACCCCAAATATTCCGCAGGTACAATGATTAGTTTACGATTAATATGCCATAAAATACCATACGTGGAAGTCATTTTGACCAGTATTGTTACTGGCAAAGTCTGAAAGTGACATTACATTAAATCCTCAAAAAGTCTTAGATAAGTCTTAGAATAGTGTGCATCACTTCACACTCACACAGAACACTTGGCTTGGGTTAGTGTAATATTTCGAAGTGCGAACATATATCGTTTATAATCTGTCTCTATTTCTCCCTAGTAAATTTATTTGAAGACATTGCATTATTTACAACATTGATTAAGTTTTTACTTTTAATTTCTTTGCAATTAATTTTAAAAAATTAAAAGTAAGAACAAACCAATATCTTCATACCAACAGTGTATTTCTTCAACTGTAGCCAATCAAAATTTTCGCCGCATCCAGAGAGCGTCTGAAATGAATTTCAGTGACAATGCAGAACGATCATAACTGTAACATTAGCATCCGCTTTTCTTACATATCATTAATAATGTCATGTTTTATGCCAACTGAAGCCCAATAAATGAGTTTCACAAAACAATACAAATGATCATAATCATTTATCTCTTACTAGCAATTACAACTATAAAAGATCTAAAAAAGAAATCTGGAAATAGAGTTTCTACAAACAAATTTAAAAAGGTGCTACGAAGATTGGATGAGTAGTAAGCTATGACATTTTGAACCAAAATATTTCAGGCCTTTTGTGCTGCGGGAGTTGTTATAAATGATAATCCTGAAGGACCAGGCTTTTCTTCACATCCTGTCGCTCTTTCGACATTTTCAGCATTGACAACAGAGCTACTGTTTGAACTGCACTGGGTAATCTCTGCTGTGGACTGCAGATCATTTGAGAGAAGACTTGTGTTTGAAAAAGGAGTATTACGATCTCTTATGGAAGCATCGTTTTCATCATGTGTTTCCTCCTCAGAATTTTTTTGCAGTACTGAAACTTTTACGACATTCCTATCAGAATCCGAAAATTTCTGTAGCTTGTCACTTCCATACTGAGTACTCATCTTCAGATCTAAAGAACAGTCCATTTCTGGAATAATTTTACACTCCATATTTGCTTGTTTCCAATCCTGTAAAAAAACCAGTAAGTAACTGAAAGTTCTGAGCAATTTAGTCATATATCTGAGACAATGCGTAAATCGCTTACGATTATTTTCAGCACATCATTTTCATATGCAGCAAACAATGTGCATGGCCATTTTTCATTGACATCATATTTTACAAGTACTTTGGCCTGGAAACAAATTTAATTCAAAAAGGAATATAAATAGTAGTATTAATAACGTAAAAAATTTAAAGAAATAGAAGGAAAGTTTGCGTAGAAGATTTAAAAAATTGCTCCATTTTTTCAAAAATATTTCCACTGAATGTTGCATGCGTTTATTAAACAAAAATAAGTATTTTTATATGTCCAGAAGATCAATCACAATTGTTCCAAAAAGTTCTCAGATCTTCAAATTACACAGTTCTCAAAGGCCGTCGTAATCAACGGATTCTGAAAAATAAGAAAAAATAAAAGCAAACCTTTAATTCATTCTTCCTAATGCATCTATGGACAACTGGAATGTCTGGCACCAATACGTCTCCTAAAATGTCACAAACCATAGTAAAATATGTTCCTCCTACATCAGTTTGAGTTTTCCTTTCATTTGGAACACGTATCACAGTATGGCACTGAAAGCTATAGCATTAAAAAATTTACAGAAAATTATCACTGAATTTATAAAATAATACTGAAGATTAAAAGAGGTGAGATTCTTCATATTTGATGTTTGATGACTTTTTGTAGCCAGATTTTTTTCTAGAAAAATATTATAGCTTTGAAAACATACAAAAATTCCATAATAATATTCTGAAGTATGAATAAGAATTTACTTACAATAATAGACTTTTCGTATGTCTCCACCACTAATGGTTTCTGTTTACTTAGCACACAGTATATCGCTAAATACGATACATCTAGTTCCGTATCAGTTTTGATACAATCGTACTCAACCCAATTTGATGGCTTCAGCTAAAAATAACAGTAGTCCACAATACTTATGACATTTTAAAATTTCATTTAATTGATAATCATCCGCTAAATAAAAATCATCAGTTGTCTCAATACCATTTAGACTGTTTATGTCATATTCGTTGCCATATTATTTAATTCACGAGTGAGATGGAAAGTGACTATACTCCCTAATCATGAATTGTTTGAGTAAAAATGAGAGAAAAAAAGTACATAAAGAATCACTTCTCATCTCAGATGTAAACATAGATCAATGGAGCGCCTTAAATATCGAATTTTTAACAACGAACCACTAAATCAGCCGTAGCGCATACAGCAACAAAACCATGCATTTTACTCCAAATAATACTATATTGCGGCTCTCTAAGAATGACGACGCCCAGATACATAACTGGTTGTGAACAAAGATCTTGGTTCAAACTTGGATCTGCAACGTAAAATAATATTATTTGAAATAAATTTCTATGTAAATTACATAAATATACTCCAATCCATATCACTCATATGATTTAATTACTAAACGTGGAATATTTATGAATTTCGATAAATTATTTGCACGAAAACTCTCGAACTAATAGAAGATTCCATACCTGTGTAAACAACCAATGTAAGGAATTACATCGGTAAATTACCACGTAAATGAGATGTAAAGACATTAACCTTCTGCCTCTGATGTACAATCATTAGAAGAAACCAATGATTCGAAAATTCTCTCAGCGGATTTATTTGATGGATTGTTATTCTCCAAAGTGTCACAAGAAGTAAATACATCTACCTTGAAATAAAATTTATTTGACGAGCAAAATAAAATAAACCATCTCTGTATAACGTCAATATAATTTCAAGTTTTCGTCAATCTTTTCTCAGTTTATATATTATAATACAAACAGACAGACGACTTCCTTGCAAAACGAAATATGAAATTTGTGTGCGCATTAACTCAAGAAAATTATGGACAGTTTATCACTGAATTCTGATTAGTTAATGTTTTAGCGTTTTAAAAAACAATATAAAGAAAGTAATGAAATGTCCTGAAACATTTTCATTGTTGCAAAGCAGTTATGAATGGCTGATTCTATCAATGAGACGAAATTATATTAATCAGTTTTGTAAATGTTCGCCAATATTAGTACTTTATAATAAAATACACAAGTGACGGTATACTCACATTATTACTGGATATGGATCGAACTGGTGATTGATAGACAGATGATGGTAATGACCATGGCTGCAAAAGATAGATTAACCATTTCGGTGATATTTGAAAACATTTATTAAAAAAGTGAAAACATTTTTGGCACATACCAACAACTTGAAAACAATTATTTTCTTTAACTTATAAAAAATAGTAACATAAATCATACTCTTTTATCAAAACCATTCCGATCATCACATAATACAAGGACTTGGGGTAAAATTGACCATAATGAACCAAAAGTATCTATTACATATCGGCCTAGTTTACTCGATGGTATCCTGAAAAAATGATATAAAAATCATTTTATCGACAAATAAAAATTTCGACATAAAAAATTGATTTTTGTTTTGCATTAATGAAATTTAAAATCTGATGAACAAACGGATATGTATAATTGAATAAATATACATTATTTATTAAACTCTCTATGCTAACACAGAGATAAATGATACAGCTAATATTCAAAAAAGTTATCCATTCGGTTGAGGCAAAAAAGTGAAAGCACGCAATAAAATGTTTGAAATTTTGAGCGCTAAAACACTAATTAACTGTCATAAGAAGTAAAATACCCAAGAATAAGCGAAAAAAAAAACATTTGAGAACCTGATCAAAACGGCTTTGTACACAACATCCCTTCTCACTTGAAAACTGTTCAATTTCAACAGTTTATTGAAAGCGAAATTACCAACTCGGCCAAACTCAAGGCTATACGCAAACCATTCATAATCATTTTTCTTAGCCCATTCTATCGGTGAAAATACTACTCTCGTTTCTACTAACACTGTCTGCAAACGGATGTAACAATGCTCCTCATTAACACATTATTCATTGACAATTCATAATTTCTACTTAACAATTAAAACTACATTTATAAAAATAAATTAAACAACATGTGGAGTCAATAAGAGAATGGCATAAAGGAATTGCAGTGTTACCTTTTCGATACCTGAGGTATAAGTCCAAATCGATGCCTTCACCGGTGGTGTATCTACTAGCATAACAGAGCCAATTTGAGATGTTTCAAGATCTATTTTACTGAGATGTATCCAAGCTCCCAACTTAAATTATAAACGAAATTCAGTTCAGATACTAAAAAAAAGTAATAAATAACACTTGCATTGGATTTAATAATGTAGTTCATCCGTACCATCGAAACTTTTATTGTGTGTTTATCTTGCATTTACTGCGATATAAATTTATTGGAATGATCAAAGTCTAGATATGCTTTTGAATTAGTTCCATTATGAAAATTATGAATTTTATTTTCCTATTAACGTTTGCAATATATATGTAACTAATATTTCTTTATAACAATTCAATTACCTTGAGCATATCTTCCTTCATCACTGCTGCGAAAAGTTTTTCTTCGCGAGCCTCCATCAACCATAAAAAGACTTGAGATCCATTGATATGTGTTACCAAACCTACTTCCACACAGTTTTCCGCCATAAATGTTTCTTCTACTAACCGAAAACTTTCTATAAAAAAAATCCACAAAAACAAATGTTCTTTCGCCATAAAATAATGATGTTCGATAGCAGTTGCATCTCTCTACTAATTAATCTCTGCAATTGAGTAGGAATCAACTTAAGAACTAAGTAATCCTTATTACAACATCAGCTATTTTATATCCTCCATTTTAATATTAATACAATCATAATCCCAATAACTACTCTAATTTCCCACAATATTTTTTCAGTAACGAAAAAACTCCTACCAAATTAAGAATAAGCAATTCTAATGAAGAAAAATGTCAAGAGCATTTTAAGAAATACGCCCGACCAAAAGGTAACTCTACTTGTAAAGCCGAATCAAATATCTGATGATATTGGGAAAAAAAGTTGGATTAAACAGTGCTCGCGCAATACACTATTAACTATCGTATCGATAAAGACAATGTTGAAAACAAAAACTAACCCAATATTTACTTTTATTCTTAAAAATACAGAACAGCATATTATCATAATAAAGTGCGCCGGATAGAAATAACAAGTGAGCCGTCTACTGGGAAGAACAATAAAAAAGATAAAATACTGAAGTTCCTCATGTATAAAATATAACTGCCCTCCAAACAATAAATTATAAATAACTAAATTTATCCAGTAAAAAACATAATTTGAAGTTAAATAGCAATTTAATCATACTGATCATCACAAGTAAACAAATTAGTCACTAATTTAAACAAAATATAAGAAAACTCGCAACTTAAAAATCTTCAGACTATTTCGAACTTCTCTGTGATCAGATGATTCTCTGTTGAATACTGTATCGTCTCCCCTATATCCATTTTCTGTACTGACTCTACCTATAAACGAAAAAATAAGGCGGACCGTAGCTCATTAATAAAATAGAAAAATATTAATGCTATTTAAATTCTGATACGTTATTGCAACCGTTCCAAAAATTGAAAAGTTCCTATTTTGACTTACAGCAATATTAGTGTACTCAAAGACTGCTTTCATTTTCCTTACAAACTATGAAAAGCATTTACGAGCAAAAATCCTACCAACATCATACAATTTTGGAATGTTCAGGAAAAAGCGAAAAAAGAAATCAAACTTACAGCCATATTACAAAATAAATCTGTGCTACTGAACCGAACAGTTACTGGAAAAAAATGATTAGCTTGGCCATTTGGAGTGCTAAATTCCAAAGAACCAGTTTTATTCGATTCATCAATAACAGGTAAACTCCATACAAGCTGCGATCTTGATTTTACATATTCATAAGTACCTTCACATTCCGATATTACTGGAACAGCTGCTGGTCTGCAAAACGTTCGCAAAATTCTTCAACACAAATAATATATATCGCATTTGTTGTATCATAAATTTTAATCCAAAGCAATGAAAAATTTTGTGAAACACATACGGTAAAGGAATGATGATAACAACGCTGTTCAGTGCCATATTTTCAGCCTGAAGCGTATACTCGATGTTCACTACACAGCCATCAGGATTTTCATTTGGCCAGCAATTGACTAAAATTCAAAACTTTTTGATTTATAGGGATAATTCTTCTAATAATTCCTTGTCTACGTTTTCTGTTTATTTATTGATTATAGTTTGAATACAAAGAAGATAGATTTTTTGATGTTTTGCTGAATACAGTAAGCATGCTGAAATCAGAAAAATTTTAGTATTTTTTATTGAATAGTAATTGATATTGTCTGCAGAACGCAAAACTTAGTAAAAAAATTTTTCGAATTTGAACTAAAATAAGATAGTTATCATAACAGTTTTCTGCAGAATTTAAACAAACTTGAAATGGGGAGCATTTCTTCGCTATTCAGAAGTAGTCGCCACTTAAGTACACCAACATCCATATTTACTGGAAACGGCTTCTGCACTGATTTCAATTTTAACAAAGATTTTTGCAGCCATTCTTTTCTGTCGAGATTCGGATGCACCTAAATAGATGATTAGTCTGTATCATTACTAAAAGACATAATGTCACAAATATTTTATATTTCATTATTTACCTGTAATTGCGCACCATGTTTGTCATTGTTACTGATTTGAACACAAACAGTAGCAAACTGTGGACCGTTTATTAAAAGTGAAGCACTACCCAGTACCTTTAGAAGAAAGAAAAATTATTGTCAAAGATGACACAATAAAAAATGGAATAAAGTGACCATATGATTACGTTACGTAGCGCGATTAAGCGTTAATTTAGCTTGACACCGTTACCTTGTCCCTGATCAGTCTTAGAATCTGATTTAAACTGTTGCAAAAAATCGAATATTTAATACAATCTTACACTAAGGTTGCTAAACAGAATACAAAACATTAATTCATAACGCGCTATCACCACACTTTTTTACAAAATACAATGTTTTTTCCAAAAAATTTTTAAATTTAAGAATTTATAATGTACCTCTCCACTCACAAGGCCACCATCTCGCGATACTGATGCTGACAGTTTTTCCTCAATTTTAATATGAACAGGAGCGTGTGAAGTGGTAAAAACGGAACCGATTCCCGATGCATTTCGACCAGTTGCGTCAGCAATGTCTGATGCACGTAAAGGCGTATCAACTACTTGTCCTCAAACAAAATATTTTATATAATGAGACGAAGTGCAATGACTTTTATGCATACTGTTTGATTATGACAAAATGAAAAGAATGTCCTAGCATTCTAATTTATTTTTTGTTGGGACCAAATACTAACAAGTCAATTCAGCTATAACTCAGCTATAAGATAAGGAAAGTATGTGAAGTATTAGATTAGTAAAAAGTATTAGACTAGTAAAAAGATTATTCTACTTTTCAGATATCAAGCACATATTTTTCATTACCGTCAGCATATTTTTATATTTGGAATAGTGCTTAATGTTGGCATACCTGAATTCCTATCTTACATTGCTGCAAAAACTATCCAAATTGTATTAATGATATTCCTATCTTTTGTTAATTTATATATCCGACCAACCTTCTTTTCTTAGCTGTTTTAAAAATTGGTCATCATCAGTATTTTTAGAGCCAAGTTTCAACGCTTTTCCGCTTCCACGTGTAGTTGCTGGTGCTTTTGGTTTTACAGCTAGCCGCACAGATGTATCATCGATAACTGCCGTTAAAGGTACCGATGACGAGCTAATAGCTGTTGCGCTGCTTTCTAGACCTAACCATTCACGTATTAAGAACAAAATGTACAAAGAGTTCTTGCAAAAAATAGTACGTAATTAGAAAGCTATAAAAATAAAATACCTCTTCCAGATTTTCGCTGTTCTGCCTTCAATTTCTTCAATTCCATGGCTTTTTGCGTCATCAGTTCATTAGCAGCTCGCTCTTGAGCCTATAAAAAGGATGAATGATATGACGAGTGTTATTCCTATCACTTAATTTTATTAATATGAGCAGACATCCTCAAAAAAACTTACGATCTTTATCTGATTGAAAACTCGTTCCTCATGAGAATCCATTTCCGTAAATGTACGTATCTGTGCCAAGTTGACATTTTCACGATATCCAAGAGCAACAATTTCATCAAAAGCAAATATGAGATCGAATAAATTTGCTTGCATTTCTTTTTCATCATTCGAGCGGCAGTATTCCGGAATCTGAAATATAATTTACAAACAAATTTTGGAAACTTGAACTCATAGAAATAATATTGAGAAATAAATAGATACAGCGATGTCTTACAAACAATAAATCCTAGCTGCTTTGAAAAATGTATAGCCAGTAAATTACCTTTTGTTCGTCATATATTTTTTTTTAGTAATATCTATTTATATTTCAGTTATATTTCTCAAAATTACCTTCACAAATTACTAATCAGCAAGAGTGTTCCTCACCACTTTATAAGATGACTAACCACTCTTGAAAACAGTCGAAGAGTTTCTAAATCTTCTAGAATATTTGATGCTTTGGTGGTGATCAGGACAACATATACACTGTCCAGTGGATGGAAAACATAACGCACACTATCTGTTTCAATGAAAGTATGCTGACGCTGTGCTAAAATAAATAAATTTTTCTGACTACATAAAAGCCAACAGGGACCGAGTCCTTTGTGCAATTAAAAAAAACATTCACATTTCAATTAGTAGTGTGTCCCATTTCCACGACGAGAGTAAAGACAGTTTGATGCAGTTCAAAATCTCAATCATGATTATTATTTGAAATGAAATAGGATTACCCTCTGATTAAGATATAAACTCACACTTGTCAGAAGCGATTAGCTTAGGAAAAGCATCTAGCAATCCTTCTAACCGAGCTTTTGTCATGTCCGAGATGAAAACCCTTGCCAAAAGCGCTAAAAAAGCAGCATAACTGACAAACAGAAACATAAATCAAATGAGATGTGAACAGATCTCAAATTCATAAACCAAAGAAATTTAATATGATGAAAAATTTACACAAAAGAGTTTCCCAATTTGTAGATTCCTAGTACAGACGTCAGAAATATTCGAAACATTTTATACAAATATAACGATGGATATAGAAGCTTACGTTTTCCTGTCCTTGTTATAATTGCCGCTCCAATGAGAACCATCTTCGTATCTAAAATACTTATGAATCATCATTATCTTTCATGCAATTCATAATCTCCATCGTTTAAGCATAGTAATTATAGTTTTCCCTATAATTACTATGCTTGTCTTTGACCAAAATTAAATGCTGAAATCATTCAAGACATATTTGATGTATTCATCCAAAACGAATCCGACTTTTTGATACAAATCCTCAATGCTTTGCTTTTAATTATATGAGCTAAAGTTATTTCTCTCTGAGAAGGAAAAAGATCTCTCCGCTGGAAAATTAAGAAGGATACAAGGATGTTCGATATTCAGGCAAATCCTACCAGCTTATGTCAAAATCAATAGAATGCTTTTTAGATGCAAAATCTTTCAGAATTTCATCTATTTCTTTCAAAATTATGAGGAAGTGTGTGTGTGTGTATGTGTGTGTGTGTTTTCTTTTTTACCAACGATACGTAATAAAAGAAAAACTTTACACATTCCCATTATATTTACCGATTTGTGCAATTTTTTTTCTTATTTTTCTTGACTCTCTCTAACCAATGATTCAACAGCACAATGTACAGTTCCTATCAGTACTCCTAGTTTTTCTTGTCTATGATCTTCACACACATACACACAAACACACACACACACACACACACACACACACACACACACACACATACACACACACACACGCTTCCTAAACTAAACTTTCCCGAGAATATTTCACCTCTTCATTTTTATAAAAGAATTCAGGAGTGAACCCTATATACCTCTACTACCTACTCACCCTACGCTGCACTCCGTGTTCCTTTTGTATGCAAACCACGTGAACGACCTGCCCATAATGCAAATCACGTTTCAATGGAAGATATAATGTAACTTACATACACAACCGCTAAAATAAGCTCAATCTCCTGGAAATGTATGCTGAACGATATAAGGACAACGATTTATGGAAACCAGTATAACATCCTACTATATAAAACATGTAAAACATGTTTAATAGCGATGAGCTTCTGCAGAATTGAAATCAGATACTAAGAAACTGCAGCTTCCTGTGGATATGAAGTTTTGATACAATTTATCAAGCTTTATAACAATTTGACTACATAGTATCATCTTCGGTATTCATTTCAGAGACGAAAGTGAACTGACATAACTTATTCTATGTTTCATTTCTAATGAAGACTGGGTCGGATATTTGAATCAAAAAATATATATTTTTTCATCTTGAACACATTACAAAATCATATGAGCCTCATTATAATAGTAGTATGAATGTGTGATTAAAATATGTGCAAGATTTCATTTATTGAATATATAAAAAATGAGATTCGACATATATTTGCATCTCTGTATCTGGAAAACCCGTGACTATTCAAGAATTAATGTGAAACATGGAAGAAAATACAACCACTACCATCATAAGTAATCCAAAGCTCATAAAACAAACTAATTTTGATAAAAACTAGGAATATACTTGAAAATTCGATTCAAGAAATGCGCTTAGGAAAAGTAAACCTGCATGTCTGAATTAGTCAAAAATTGTTTATCGCACTTCACTGAGGTTTTCAAGTATTTTCATACCTAAGGCAAAACGAATGAAAAATCAATTATGTATCGAGAAACAACAGGAAAGAACCGATGTATTTAACCACTAGCAAAATTGATCAATCGTTTAATAACAGCTCGATAGCCTGCTAGTTCTTCTTCATAAAGTTGATCCAATTTAGCTGTTTTTTGCTCTGCACTCATCTGACTAGCTACCACTGCTGCATACTCATATTCATCCAAAACGCTTGACAGTTTTCTCCAGTCACGTTCACTTCGCTATAAACACAACTGCATTTGAAGAAATAAGAGCCTCGCATATCAGGATAAAAAAACAAAAAGACGGCTTTTTTACTTTGCCTACAGTTTACATGTCTTTCCTACTTAAGATCAAATAAAAAACAAAATAATAACATTCGAAATAGAATTTTTTAAAAAAAAGTTCAGCAGAGTGAAAAATATAGTCTTATCTTATACAGATGTCCTTGAAAACATTACTTACTACATGTTCATTTTTGGCTATAGGCATGTTTCAGTTAAAATAAAAAACTGACTTTAAAAGGTTTTTCAAGTCTTTTCTTGACATCTAATCGATATGCTTCCATGGCTTCTTCATCTCGAACACCAATATGATGTAAACGCAATATTTCATAAACACGCCGTGCCTGTTTCTAGAACAGTTAATTTAAGCTTTAGCAAACGAAATCTGTCCGCTACGTCACTGAAGCAAACAGGCAAAATAAAAAATTAAGTAACTTTTCAATGTCTCTATGTGTGAACATAGTGACTTTATACGAAATTTGATCACAGAAAAAAATAAATAACAAAACGGCTTCATCATGAATAAACTTACTGGATTTATTTTAAACCGTAATAAGGCAGCATTTCTCATCTCCTCTGTGAAACCTTTTTTTAGATTATCTGCATGGAATTCCTTTAGTGTTATGCAGTTAGAGCAATTCACATAGTCTCGAGTTGTTATAAAAGATTCTGCAGGAACTTCCGCTGAAAAATATTTTTGAAACGAGAAAAAAATGTAAAAATTGCCGAAAACCATTTAATTGGCGATGCCACTTGAAAATAAGTAACAAAAAAGAAACTAACCTGTGATATTATCACTAAATAATTTGAAAAATTCCTGTATAAATTGGGAGTCAGGAAGGAAAAGGATGCATCATTTTAATGTGAGAGAAAAACATTATTAGATACAAACGACAGCCAATTCCGAGAATTATAAAATACCGCCCCTCAGACCACTTCATTTATTATATATTTCTGTAACTTCTAACTGCAGAAGAATGTCAAAACTAATACCAACCTGTAATGTCTGCGACCTTCGGGTCTTGGATTAAATCGTTATATATTGCCTTCAAAAATTTAGCACCAATACCAACGCCCTGATAATGTGGCTGCAGTAAAATCTGGGCAATTCTAGGTCGAATTTTATCTGGATAATGATAAAACCTGACAAGTGATGCATACCCCGCAAGTGCTACGCGCGAAACTCCATTATCTTTCTTAAATGATTCGTATCTGAAAAAAACCCTGCAAACGGTCAAAAAAATAGCTTAGTAAATGAATCAAGCAGCATGTATATCACTCTGTACCTAAGACTGCACAGACTTTATTCAGTCTACAGTAATATTATGACTGGAATATGCTCAGATTCAAAATGATATATATCAGCTTAAGAATTGGAAACGCATAAAGCATTCAAGCGATTGTCTAAAACGTTTGATAACATACCACAAAAACTAACAGGAAATAATGCTGCCACCGTGGATCATCATTATCTGTGTACTGTGCAGCTTCAATGTACCACAAAGCAAGAGTCTGAACTCGGGCTAAATATGCATCAAATCCGGGCGAACTTTCATTAACCATCCAAACCTGCAGCTCTCGACTACCTAAACTATCAGAAATTTATACCAATTAACAGTTGCCTTCCAATGCAAAATTATTTGGAAATCCAAAATCAATTATCAAATACTTAACTGTCATTCCAGAAAAGAAATAAAAAATATGGGGAAAATTGCAATTTTTTAATCAAACAATAACTACTATAATAAAAAATCGCAATCAGTGAATTATTAAAATCATCCAAATAGTAACATCTGTGTTTGAACGAACAATACACTCTTCAGAAATTTAAATCGCAGAACTGAATTCACCAGGAAATCCTAATAACATAGAGTATACTACATCCAATTATTACAGGGTTTCAATTTAAGTTGAAAATGTCTACATTTCAATCAACGTTGAGAACGCAGATTACTTACCAGCAGTGAATTTGGAAAGAAGCTGTCCATAAGGCCGAAAATTTTTCTGTTCATCTAAACGAGACTTGAAAATAGCGCTTGTCTGGCATAATATTTCCATTTGTTCAGCTGGCAGCTGTTCGCTTAATTTTCGAACTATATTGTCAGCCTAAAATGAAAAAGAAATGACATGACATACAAATCTAAGACAGTTAAAAATGAAAGTAGAACGAACTTTGAACTCCGTTGTGAGTGTTGTTATTTTGGCTGTATAACTAATTTCAGGGTAGAAATACATAGATGCATCGGTATAATATATAGTGATGTTTAAGTCCTTGTAACCAAATATTGTTTCACTAAAATGCATTTCAAGAATTACAATCATAGGTAGTTGGCTTCACAGGAATATAAAGAAAGAATTGCTTATTGAGAGAAAAAGTGCTGAAGTAAAGTGTGTTCGAAAATATGTGACAGAGATAAGGAATGCGTAAACACCGAGTAATAATAAGCGCAAAATGTGCAATAATTTACTTCTCTCCGAAGTGCTGGTAGACGTATTCGGGATGATGCCTTTGCGCTGTGGTCATTTCGCTCATATCGGACACTGAAAAGTCGATCAGTAAGCATAGCAACGGCATTAGAAAAAACAGTTAAAAGTAAAATACAAGACTCACCAAAGGTTAGTGATACTGCTTGAGCACCATCCACCAGGAAGTCAGCATATTTCTCTTTTGCGTTTGACACAGCCATCTCGAGATTTACTTCATATCAAACTTCTGCAACGTGTGGTAACATAAGTGATCATATGAAACCTGTATAAATCTGACGAGAAAACTCGGGACTCTCCATCCAGCACTTAATCCACTCACCACTTCCCCCTCAAGCAATCCTTCATAGCACAGTGCAAATAGAAATCTATGGGATACGGTACTAATCGTTGTAAGACCCGCGATGCACATATTCAAAAGTCAGCGGGTAAGATGGAAGTGCTGCCTGACGTGTGAAATGGAGTGTGTGCGGGCGTTGTGCGCATTGTGCGAGGCGTGTTCTTCCTCCCTGTCTCCCTCTCTTTCTCTTCTCCACACTCTCTCACCGTGCTCATTGTTTCCTGGTCCTTTCGCAACATCCTCTTTCTTTGTTATACTCTCTATATTCTATGCTCTTTCGCAGGTGTAGTAGATATGTGCATACATACAGAACCGCGTCGCGTCGCGTCGTCATTAGCATCAATGGGAGGCTAGGAGCGGCGGTGCGGCAAGGCTAGTTGGATGATTCGTCTGTTCCGCACGGTCGCTTCCCATTTGCATCAGTTGGAGATATTACCACATGTTGGTCCGGTCTGATTGCTTATTGGTGATTCGCATTTGTGACCAGTTCTCGGAAACACCATGTAAACTTCTCATTTATCGTTTAGCTATGGTTCACTATCTGTTTATGTGAGTCATAGCTATTATATATCATCCGCTGTTTATAATTCCTTATATCACTTATATTAACTATAAACTTTTGATGAATCTATCGATCATATATGTCTGTCCTATACTTACATCTCCGTTTGTTCATACTTTGATGATGTACCTATTTAATGAGCATATGCATGGGATTTGTATGAGATATTGCAAATAAATGCATAAAATTTGCATGAGAAGCGGTACTTCCTCTTTTGGACAAATCTCTCACTTATGCAAATTTTATGGTAGTTGATATGTGTGTAATTGCTTTTTTCAAACATTTAGCTATATTGGCTAAATATTGTTCGAAAAATTGTGTACCTTAGTTTTTGTGGAATGGTATTGTAATGATACAGGGTTTGATATATGGTTGTCTAAGTAGATTTGTTAGTTATATGGGCTTATTGATTCATTTGGTGCAATGAAGTGCAGCAAGATAATAGGAAATATCGAACTTCTGTTCTCTTTGTGTTTACTTCATTAAATTGCTAAATATAATCTGGTAATGTGGAAGTCGTATAAGGTAATATAGGAATAAGAGTAGACAAATGAACATCGTTGGCGGATACAAGCGCAGAAGATTTAGTCAACATGTGTGGTTTCAGAAATATGGAAAGATTCTTTACACTTGGGGTTCTGACATTTGCCTTAATTTTATTGTGAGTTGGTACGAAAAGATCAAATTAGGATATATTGAGAATTAAGTAATTAATTACGAAAGATTTTCCTTATATCGAAAGCATGTGAGTAAAATATAATTAAAATTCAGTAGAGGGACTTTTTGTATTTGTCGCAAATAATTGACTGTAAGGATATTTTCGAATGGTCGAATATCAAGACAAGATCGCACACATATTTTATTTATAAGCATTTATGACCAAAGTGACATTTTCAATGCGCACTCCTTTCTATAGTTGATTAAAATGTAGTCGCCAGTGGAGTTTCCAACTACATTATATTATCGACACAGATGCGCTTGGATTTTTCGTGGTAAGCAAAATTTTCGTTTTTTAAATCTATTTGATAATTGGAATTTGCTGATATTTCCAGAGCATTTGCAAAGAAAAATCCAATGGAAAATAGTTTTTCCATTTACCATATTATGATTTATTGTGTTTCCTTGTAAATTCATTGGGCGATGTGGCTTTATCTCTTTTATGTTGTTCATTATATGATGCACCCAGAGTGAAAATATTTGCATTGATTCAACTTTGCTACGTTCACTTTCTTCAATAACTGTTTCTTTCGTCAGATTGAAATCACTTTTGTATGTCTCATCAATTCTTACAGTATTATTATGCGATTCCAAGTCCTCTAATAACTCGTGTTATTTCTATAGTGAATTCACGCCTAAATTTTTTTGGTCCTGTTATTTCAGGACGTACGAATTTAGTTTTGGAGGTCGTACAGAATATACGGAGGAATTTGTGTTATGTCGAGGCGGCGGTGGGTGAAAGGAGAATTCAATGGGACTCGGAACTGTGATTGATATATCAGCAACGCCGGTTAATAGTGAACAGTTCATTGTAATCTTTTTGGTTCTTTTTATGTCGTAATCCAGGATAATGTCTTAACTTTGTTGAACAAATTTGTTTACTTATTTTGCCTGTAGAAAGATTGTTACGAAATTTTTCCCCATGAAGAACGATGTAACATTTTTAGATTTTGAGTATTAGAAATTTCTCTTTTTATATTTGCGACTGCAAGTTGGATGGAAAATAAAAAGAATATAGTCATTTGAGTGGAATAGTTGAGAAGCAGGGCAATTTTTAGTAACAACTAGGTTTAAAATGAGATTTCAGATGCGTAGTATCAAAAATAATTGTGATGACGAGGCTGCTGATATGAGTAACGATCAGATCACAACAACTTTGCGTCCTTCTTCATTGCTTCTGGACCGTAATATGTCACCGCCAGAAGTGAAAGATACTCTTTCTTCTGAACACTCAAATTTAAGGCATGGAATGCAATTGTCTGAAGCTCACGATGATGTGCCTTCCGATCCTTTTGTATTTTCAACTCATCAGTTAAGGGGAAATGAGGTCAATTCACATTTATTTAAAATTATTTTAGCAATACAAAAATGAGTTTTTTTCCTTTCTTTGAATAGTATAAATGGAATTGTTATTCAGGGTGCAGAATATATTTTGTTCTTTCGTAAATTTTCTAGAGCTTTTGAAAATTTTTCTTACCCTTTTGTTTTTGTTTTGATGCATTTACGCATCCATTTGTTTTCTGCGCTTTCAACGCTGAGAAATAAATTCAACAAAGAAGCTATTATAAAAATTCAATATCTTCATTTAAATCAGTCAAGAAATGGCAAGTGAATCCTTTATTGTTCAATGATGTTTGTTTTATAAATGAACAGCAGCGACGTGTGATAGTTCTCTAGGTTTGTTCAACAAATGGTACAAACACAATGTTGACTGCAGAACAGCCATTGGAGGATCGTTGCTTTGATTCCAATAATTGTCCTCACGATCCTGAACCGTCTACCTCAAAAGAAGGTCTAGCGTCAAAACAGACTGGTAATGAGCAGAAGGATCAAGCATTGAACTTACTAAATGGAAAATATAATCTGAAAACATCAATTGATATGGAAAACTCGAGTCAGGTTGCTACTAATGAAGCAAAGGAACCTGATAAGGTATTTTGCCTAGGACATTATTATATAAAAGGAAGTGTTACTGGTATATGATCACTTTGTATACCATTAGTTATCTTGCTCTTACGAAACGTAATCATGGTAATTGTAAAGTGATAGCTGAGTACTCAAATACAACAAAAAGGACGCAAGTATCTTGGAAATATTTCAAATAATCCGAGAGGAAACTGTGTATGGGAGCTGCTAAGGACAAATGGCCTGAATTACGTATCAATGGAAGCATTTTAGTTACGATATTATCTCTTTTGAGAACCCTAGTAGAACATTGTGTTCTGATTCATTTAAAATGCGATGAATGGATAACGGATCCCAGCTGTGCGACATTTCATTGAACAAATAATATAAAAGCTTTGTCAGAACACAGTATATTAATAAGCTATGTACAATATGGAGTAGCTAAAAATTTTAAACACTTTTGTAAAGAAAAACTGCAAAGGTTTGCTAAGATGAAGAGTGGCAAATGTCTGATTACTTTGAGCAAGTTTATTTATGTTTTTCTTTACAGGATGTCACAATGCAACTTTCCATTTCTTTGCCTCCTGGGAACAAAAACCAACATGTCGGTAGTACGGATTTGAGCCGACAGATCTCTCCCATTAATCTTAAACAAGACCCATTTCCTACAGTTGATGTTCATCAAGAAGTACCTCGGCGATCGCTGATAAACACGGCTCCCTTATCGCCAAATCATTACGGTTCTATGTTGGCTCAAACGCCACTGCCATTTCGAATTAATAAACGTTCACAGCTCTCCGGTTCACACAAAACTTCAGTGCTTACTAATGCCAATGAGATAGTGGTGGGTTCAGGACGGGAAATATCCGCCGATGTAAAGGAACCGCAACAAAAGAAACAAAAAATTCAGGTACATGGTTAAACGACTGATGAATGTGGACTGAGAAAAAAATTGCAAACTGAACTTTTACATGCTGAATGGAATAAAAAATACTTTTGCTTTCACCATTAGTGGATGAAACAAGGTGTCGATTTTAGGAAGAACGAATGAGTGCACATTTCGCGCCATCCTCATCAATACCAACCGTAAATGCCGGCGAAGATCATTTGCAAATTCCTAGTGAGCAAATTTTGAATAAAGCGCTGGATTTATTGCGAAAACCAGTGCAAGGTGATATAAGTGAACCGAGAACTACAACGAAACGAAGTTATCCAAAAAAAATTAGTGCGAAGTAAGTCGCTTACAGATATGCAAATTCTGTTTTTAGATGCCTTTTTTAATCGATTATATTTTCCATTGCGAAACGCAAAACAATGTTCTACATTTTATCAATATATGCCGCTCAGAACATAAAATATGGTTTGATATTTTCGACTGCAAATAACTTCGGACGGTTACAGTTTTCTTCAGTTTCTTTCAGTAACCTGCTCTTTATTATTAGTGGGGGAATATAAGTAGGCTATAAGTCAGATATAATGACTAAATCCATTTTTTAGAAAATTGAAGTCAAATTTACTTGCTGCTGAACTTATTTCGGTTATTTCTTGTTATTTGCTAAAGCTATCTTTTTAATTCCTCTTGTAATCACTTTGAAAGTCGAATTGTTATATATTATTCTGTTTGATCATTTTTTGTGTTCTTTCTATCTTTTGCAGTTTTTCGAAATTTTTTAGCACTGTTATGGACTATAAAGATGGTTTACATAGGAAAATATTGCAAGAAAAAATTGGAAAATTACGTGACAAGAATGGTCTGGCATTGAGCGTACCACATGTATGTTGCTTTTAGCTCGTACCAAGTTCATTATTTTTACAGAGGGTTTCTACAGTGATTCTGAATTCGCTCTTTATTTTATTTTAACAATAATTGCTCTAAGAATTTCTCATTTTCACACTTTCAGCTGGAACGTGCTCATCTTAGTCAGCTAGTTAATTTACTGCAACGTTTCAAAAATCACTTTGCGCTTAATGATTTTCTGTCAAAAGAAGTTTCGGATCACGTTTTCGGTGATAGTTCAGCTCCTGTTACTGAGAAACTGATTCAGAATGCTCGAAATCCGTACGCTTTCGTTGTATTTTTTTTGATATGTTAGAGTATTTTTATTATGGCATATGGAGTTGAATATTCTGTAGAGAAGGTCATTTCATTATAGAAATATGACCTTTAATTTTGTGTTTATGTAAGGACACTGAGTGTTCGATATATACAAGCATTTGTTCAAGATCCATAAACAAAGATTATGTAAAAGTTATAGTAGATATCTATTTGTTTCATTTGTCATTGGAATCATTTTCTTTATATTTTAGAATATCTGAAGAATCGGATAGACGATTAATGAAATATATCATGGATGCGGATGTAACCGAATCTGAAGATAGTGACGAGGATACTGAGGGACAGATGCCATCAACATCGAGCGCTTATTTGTCATTTGGGTATTTATATTTAATGTATATATACATTTGAGCTTGCTTTCTAATTCAGAACTGAGATGATCTGTTCAGGAGCTTGTCGTCCCATGCGTACTTCGATGAGCGAGTCAGTTTGGGTACGCTGGATGCAAAAGCGCTTTGTATAGAAGAAGATTGTGAAGAAAAAATAAATTTCGTATATCGTCAGGTCCATTTCCATTTTATCATTTTATATTGCATGTTCTTAGTTGCTTAAATGATTGAAGTTATTTTCATTAGAGCTTTTGATTGCATTTAATGTTAATTGCTAGTGATACATGGTATGATAAGGAATCGCTTTACAATATTTGTAATATACAACTGAGTTGAAAGTCTTCCACCCTAATTTACGTAATGGAATGCCCTTATGCCAAATACTTAATCTGATGTAATAAGGGATCTATTTTCTTGGTTGTGCATGAAACATTTATATCTGATATTTCTAGATAATCCTAAAAAAAATTTGCTAATTCGTGATCCATAAATGACTTTTTGAAAAGCTTAGAATGATGTGCATTGCAGCTTAATAATATTCGAATACAAAAGAAAAAAGTATATTCATGGAACGATGAAGCTTTGAAAGAATGTTGTGCGAGATGCTTACCATTTGATGGCAAAAGAAGACGTTTTCTGAAAAGGAGAAAGTTTGTTTTCAATTCTTATACAAATCTTCTTCTATACATATATACAAATATACATGAAATTTCTGTATTTCGTTTGAATAAAACAAATTCAACTATCATACCTGATTGTATTATATTGTTGTACAATACATATATATATATATATATATATTTTTTAGAGTGGAAAGGATAGGAAAAAATAGTCTTATTGAACATGAAACTCCTATATCATTGCATACTGGAGAACGCGTGAGGGCATACGCTACTGTGGATAACCGAGTTTATCCTCCATTTTCTTTGCTTGCAGGTCTTTTTCTTATGATTGTCGTTAAAACTCTTAGGGAGATTAAGATTAAGAATGTGTTCAATGTCACTTTAACTGATCTGGAAGTTGAAACATATAATTATTGAATATTATTTGATCAATAGTACATGTAGCTTATAGTTATCAATTCGCGTTTTATTACACTGTCATATTTTGAGATAGGATTTTAATTTATTGATCACACGTCGACATAAGAAAAAAAGTTGAGTTTCAAATAATAATCTATTAAATAATTATTCAGAATACAAATTTCATTTTATAGCAATGCCCATGGAGCGTGGAGCTGAAGTCTACTGCCGCCGAAGATCGACTCGTCCAGTTATACATTTGCGTAAAAGGTATGAATCCTTACATTTGTGTAATTGTTAATTTGTATTACAGTAGTTCTTACAATTACAAAATTTTTAGATTTGATCGCTCTTCATGGACTACATTTTTGGAGGAACGAAAGGTGATGGTGAAGGAAGCGGTTATAGTGGATGATAGGCAAACAAGAAGGAAACGAGAGAGAAGTGAAAGCGATGAAAGTTATGATGATGACGAAGAATACCAACCTTCTACAAATTATTCCCAACGAAGCTCATATGTAATTGTTGAATTGTTTCTGCCTATCTTTTTCGAACCTCTCATGACTTTGTGGTGGGAACTGACCATAACTAAAGAGTGTAGAATTCGCTGATGTCCCTGAAGTTTTGAGTTAAAGAGACGGTGAATGATTACTTTGACATTAACAATCAATCGGACGGAATAATTAGATGTTTATCCTTAGCACGGTGTTACAGTAAATAAATATCCTGGAAAATAATAATATGGTTCCTGTCATTACATTGAACCGATTTTCATTTTTTAAACTATTCTATTAAATTAATTTAAGCACAGTTTAATTAATATCCATGTTTTTAGTCTAAACGGCCGTCAACATTAAAACGTGCCGGACAAAACCTTGTAGGAAGATCACTTGACCGGAAGAGGAACGGAGATTTTCGGAACCGCAGATTTTCTAATCATCGACTTCGACTGCTTCGCGCAAATGATGTGGAAGATGGACTCGTGGAACCAATGCCCGGTCTTCCTCAGAAAATTGATTATAAGGAAATTTGTATACCACAGTATGTACTTTTTTAGGGTTTTTTAAATTTTCAAATTAAATCATGTTTTCCCTTCTTCTGTATTATTTATTTGGGTAGTTTAAGAATGCAGCAAATGTGGGAATGAATTTTTTATTAGATGGTATAAATTCCAACTAGTGTTTGCAGGCACTAATGTTCATTTTGACATGTTTGTTGCTTTCTATAAAGAACTAGATGATTTAGATGATTATGCTACTTCTAGCTGGGAACGAAAACCACTAAAACTAGTGTCGGAGGAAAATTCAGGATGTATGCATCTGGCAGAATGTTCATGTGTAGCAAACATTTCAAGACGACATCTGCCATACGAATTAAATGAACGAAAACGTTTCCAACAGTACAGGTTTGCTTTATATTTGTAATGATTTGTAATGGATTTTAAATTATTTTGAGCATTAATTTTTCTAATTTAATTTTTCCTCGTCTCATTTTTCAAACGATAGTCAACAATACGGTTGAGAATGAAAAAAGCACTTGATTCGTTGATGAGGAATTAGAGATGTTTTCTATCAACAACTGGGATGTATAGTTTTTTTAGGGATTATGTGGCCGCAAAATCAGCAGCAACAGCATCCAAATTGTCAGGATCTAGTCATTCCAAACTTCCAGCAGCAAGCACTGCCCCGTCTGCTACTGGTTCTGGGGAAAGTCTGAGTTTACTAGAAAGTGTTCAGTCAGTGTCTGCTGCACCAAGTCCTGCAGCTCTATATTATGCTTTTGATGACGATCAACTGAGTTCGAATAATGGTGAATCCATATCTGTACCGGATTATGATCGGCCATCAGTGGCTTCTCCATATTCGCCGAGAATTTTCTCTGTCCCATTGGTATGTTTTTTTGTGGCTAAGTACATTTTTAATTTCAGTTCATGGTTTTTTTGTTTCACGATATTACTAGAATCGATTTCCCAGTTTCTGCTTGAAATACAGGAATAATAAATGGCGATAGAATTGTGGGTTCTATGAATATAGCTTCTATATAATTTTAGAAATTTCTTGTTAGGGCTGTTCAGGTATGTTCCGCCATTATAAATGAGTAAAATATTTAAAGGTTATATGGAGTTTTAGAAATTAAGCATACTCATGACAGCACTACAAGTAAATTAATTTAGTACCCTATTGAGGTGCTATGAAATTTTAGAATTACATTATGATAACGTTTCAGCTTACTGGTTCTCATTCGATGAAAAATGAAAATAAATGATTATTACCGGGTTTAAGCAGTTTTGGTGTAATAATGACGAATCTCTTCGGTCAGGAAAAATAATGATGTCACGACGACAACGATTCTGAAGTTGACATTTTTCCGGATGATTCAGGACTTATCAGGGCTTTTTCCTAATGAAATTCTTGATATAGTATTCTAGAAAGTTATATTCAAGTATATTAGTCGCAAGTAAATTCATGATTGAGGTAGGGTGCTGTATTCATTAGCGGTGTGTAGTATTACGACTATCATAGTAATAGATAAACTAAGGCTGATTTGGAGGTACTTTTTATAGCATGAATCTGTGTTTACCGTGCACTGCAAGCTTTTCCTTTTTTCGAGACGTGTATCTTTTTTGCTTTCTGGCACTTTTTTTCTTAAATGTTCAAGTTTCTTTTCCCGGTATTTTAGCTCTTTGTTGAGTATCTTACTTGATTTTATCTGTTGCATTGTCGGTGAATTTTTTATACATATAAATTTTACCTGATTTTGCATATAAATGACATGCAAAATCTGAATATTTTTTTATGGGAAAGAGAATCCATTCACACATTTTAAAGTCTAAAGATATGTTTTTGCTTTATCTTCTCCTTATTTTGTTATTTCTTATTCTAGAATTGTCGAGGAATGTATATTTCCTTTGTTTTGTTTTATTAACCTCATCGTTTTTAATTCAGTCAAGATTGACTGGATTGAATTAGCTGAACTTTATTCTTTTATCCCTTGTACCTGCATTTGTTCATGAATGGTTTCGGAACTTATTGTAGGTTGTAGGACTTGTATGCCACTGTGAAAATTGTTTTCTGTTTTTTATTTGCAATTCTTGAAGATGTGTTTTGAAGCAGGCGTAGACTAGCAACACGTAATATCTTTTGTCTGTATGTTTTACCGTTAAAAAAGGAGGGAAAATTTTACAGATTTCTTTGTTTTGTTATTCTACTGTTTCCTCTTGTACAGTACGTATCTCATTAAATCATACTATCAATATATAAACAAGCGTTTTATAACACTTGTATTCCCTTTCGTTGTTTTTTATACTTTAATCAAATAAAGTGATGAAATTTATGCTCTATATAGTAAAGGGAAGGGGAATTAGGTAGGATTTCGGTGTATACACTCTGCGCAAGTGTAAAGAGGAATTCAAGGTATTATTACTTTTCAGTGGTACTTAACTACTTTACCCTTTAGTGAGTTCAAAAAATGAAGAGGAGAGGAGAGCAGGATGCAAGGGGTGTATTCGTTTATCGTCAGCAATTTCTAGAATGAACCAGAAGATAATGTAATGTTATGTCAAGATATTGCGATGAGTTTTCATAACTCGTAGAAAGGTCATTTCTCCCAAATGAGAAAACATCGGAATTTCTTAAGATCAATATACTCTACCACTTATCGATTAGCTGATGAATCCGATCTAGGGATACATTCGATACTGGAAGATTGCTTGATAAGATAAAATAAGCATTTATGAATGAATCATTGGGAAATGAAGAATGTAAGCATTTGATATCAGATAAAGCATTGTCATAATTCATGAAATGATTATTTTTGCTAAAATGAATTGAAATTAGGTAGACGGATGATGAACGAACGACAATGAATAATGGATAATTTCTATATTTCGAATATTGCAAAAAATGAAATGTAAATGTAATAAACAGTTAATATTTTTGTTCCTTTTCTAATTTACATAAATATGTGGAATTTCTTGCCATAATTCATCTAAATTTCTAATGCACAAAATTATAAGTGACAATTTGCAAATCACATATGTAATTTAATTTCTACCTCTTTCACAGTCATCCTCATTTCAGATATGAAAATGACAAAAAAATGAGACTACAGAGAAGTTAACTTTTAAGAAGTGAAGAAAACAGGAAGAAGAGGAGTAAAGTGAAAATGAGAGAAGAAGTGTAATACCTACCTACCTATCATCTACTCAGCAAAAAAGAAAAACGAAAAAACGACTGCTTGCTAACGCATTTACGTTTTTGTCAATACTTGTCTGCCTTCTTGCGAAATTTCTCTGTTTCGTTTATAAATATTCAGGACATCGACGCACTATGCAATACACTACCATAACATTTCGCACCAACAATTTAATTGCCATCTATAATTCATCACTCATTCATTATCCTTCTTTCTCCTTCTCCTCCTCCTTCTCCTCCTCCTTCTCCTCCTCCTTCTCCTCCTCCTTCTCCTCCTTCTTCTCCTCCTCTTATCCTTCAGTCCATGTGTATGTGTGTATGTATGTGTGTGTATGAGCGGATGATATATTCCCTGCATTCTATGTTGCTGTTGTATATTTGACGTCGTTATGGGATTGCAGTCCGTTAAACTCTGATTTACGTATGTGACATTCCCCCCTTTTTCTATCTTCCTCGCTCTCTTTCTGTCTTTGTCATCAGCTCATAACCTCGGGAATTACACGCTAAACATTCCTTCTACATATGGCAATTTATGTTAATTGCAATTGTATGAGAGAAATCCCAGAAT